>MJUU01039354.1:81576-121146 GCA_002080025.1 Modiolus philippinarum
CCCCCCCCTTTTCAAGTTAAATGGTCGGTCCCTAAAGATAATTTAAACTCAGTGATCTCAATTGATCAAAGGTTAGTCTACAACCAGGTATTCACAGGTCAAGTAAATACCCCATGGCAATCCAATCCAGAAACGTTGACTTCACAATATGGATTTTTGAACCTTAACGTCCCGACCATTTAGATCTAACCTGAGGGGGAGGGGGGGGTATGGGTTTTTTTTTCTGGACAGAAAATCTATTTATTATTTTTTTGTACGTGTATCAACAAAATATTTTTTTTTCAATATTAACATTTTTTTTTGGCAGAAAGCCTCCTTCAGAAAATTTTTTATGGTTTTTTTTTCTGGACAGAAAATTTATTTATTTTTTTGCACGTGTATCAACAAAATATTTTTTTTTCAATATTAACATTGTTTTTAGAAAAAAAACATAACCCCCCCCTTTTCAAGTTAAATGGTCGGTCCCTAAAGATAATTTAAACTCAGTGATCTCAATTGATCAAAGGTTAGTCTACAACCAGGTATTCACAGGTCAAGTAAATACCCCATGGCAATCCAAGCTCACATTAGTACAAAAAAACTGTGTCAATCTATCGATTTGTGACCTAAATCAATTCATCACCCTCATGTACAAACGTTGAATAATCCCAAGGGCAACCCCCGAGTTGCGTGCTCGTATCCTGTGATGCATGTCGTAAACACACGTGTGTAAACAATTCACAACAGTTCTGAAAGTTGTGTCAATCTATCGATATAAGACCTAAAACTGAGGTACAAACTTCAAGTACGATACACAATACACAAAAAAGTGCGGGAACTGCGTCATGTAAGAATATGGATTTCATCGAATTGCGCCTATATTACCAAATAAGTCTATAGTTAAAATATGGACCTCCTGTGTAAAATGATCACTTTACACACATTCAATAAATGACTCACGTTTTACCTCGCAGCACTTTTCTCTGTATAAATGACTCACGTTCTACCTCACAGCACTTCTCTCTGATTTTGTTTTGTAACACTGTAACATGTAGGTCAAGGGGATCTAGTCGTCATTAATGAATATTCATTACTTTCAATAATACAACAGTACTGTTTGGGGATCTAAAAACCGATCTTCCCACGGTATCGAGTGATGTTGGAGGCCATCTCTCAGTTAAGGGAAATTGCAAAAGCACAAATACGGGCATAAATACCGAAACGGAAAGGAATTAAATGTAATAAAAAACACGCAATACCGAAACGAAAAAGAATTGAATCTAATAAAAAACACGCATTAAAACATGCAACGACAACTATTCTGTTTTCTTTGTGTGATAAAACACGAAGAAATAAATTTTTTGTTGAGGTCCTGTATAAGGGTACAGTATGTGACAACTAAAAGCCACGTGACAAATCTATAGGATTGGGGGCTTTTTGGTAAATTAGAACATCAATATATTTTCTATTTATACACGTGTACGTCCCATAAAAACATATAGAAAAGGCATGAAAATTTAGAGAATACAACCAATAATCAACAAAAAATTGATTTGTACTGTGTACATTTCGATTTCACCCGCAAGGAAAATATGTAATATTCTTCGCCATGCTTTTCTATGCTAAAATTTGAGGTCCACGACGGGGATATTTTGCAACGCTGAGGTACTTTTTTTATTATTATTTAGTTTAAATATGTCATTTTGATATACAGGTAAATATTAAATACAAGTTAGAAACAAACTTTAATTTTTAAAACAACACAGCCTACTATGTTTATTTTTGCCTATAATTAAAAGTGGGCAAACCAGGATGACACCTTTCTAATTAAATGAATGTTCTGTTGATGTGTTTAAAATGTCTGCTGAGCTTTCATAAATATTTTACTCGCACATTCAAGTAATAGTTATACAGGAAAGTTAGATACATGCCAGCTACCTGCAAATTAAGGGAATTCAACATAACTCCGAATATTACTGAGTTAACTTGCCGGTCAGTTAATAACCACGCCACAGTAGAGAGAATCGATAAACTTTTGAGTCTGATATGCTTAGGCTAGATGACAATACATTTGAACATCTGATGTAGATAAAGTTTATCAGTAATCCCAATGGTCATTTTTTTGGTAGTTTATTACTTTTGCAATAATACTAGTAGGTATGAAATGCTTTCCTTTATGGCTCTTAAGAGTCCTTTTCATTTGATAGCATGATAAATAACTTAAACAAAATGTTGGCTTCAAATGTAATTTGTAATTTAATTAATTACATTTGCAAAGTAATTGTAATTTAATTAATTACATTCCAAAATCCTTGTAATTTAATTGAGCATTTTGGGAAAGTAATTGTAATTTAATTAATTACTTTTCAATGTAATTGACCCCATCCCTGACCATCATCAGCATCATACCTGGAGCTATACATCTACATTGACAACTCTGGACGCCTGAAAACAAAACTTTACGATAAGCATGATGATTTCGACTTTCCAATAGTGAACTTCCCGTTTTTAACAGTAATATTCCCACATCTCCGGCATATGGCGTGTACATTTCACAACGCATTCGCTATTGCCGTGCCTGTTGTTTGTACAGCGATTTTGTCAACAGAGCGAAATTACTGTCTAAAAAACTTATACATCAAGGGTATGTTCAGTCACTGTTGCAATTGTCACCACGATTTGACAATGTTTTACAATGTTTCTATTTCATAAATGAGAACAGATATCTTTGGTTAGGTCCGGAGTTTGTTTCCGGAGTGACTAACACCGACTGTGACAAAACCGTACTTTTCACTGGCAGTGTAACGGATGTCACGCGTGGAGCAGATCATGCTTACCCTTCCGGACCACCTGAGGATAGCACAGTTTTTATAGGGGTTCACACCGCTAGTGCTTTAGTTGTGTTGCGTTTTTGTTCAGTTTTGTTTATTTGTTTGGTCTTCGTCATACTGTCCCAATTCTTGTTGGATGTGAATTACCATGATTTTAGATTTATGATTGAAGAATTCCCCCTTTCGTCCTTTTTGCTTCCGTATTCGTTTGCCGATGTATCATAACGTAACACGTATTTCTCCAAGTGAATCGCTTTATTGTATTTTTGTCTATCGAGAATTGTGCTCACGACCGTCAGCACGGGCTAAAAACACCAGAAAAATATAGTTACTATCACCTGGTTGTCACTAGTGAATATGCCAAAAGTTACGTTAAACAATTGCTTAATCAATCATGAGACCACCACACTAACAAGGGCAGTTGACCTCAACCAGACAGTCAAAACTCCATTCCTAACCCAGATGATCGACAACATCAAAAACAGATTTACAGACACTGAGATAATAGACCAGCTTGCCATTCTAGACTTAAGTGGTACAACAGACGACATTCCATCACTCTACGGCTACACTGAGATCTACAGCTTAGCTGCACACTTCAAGATAGACCCAGACGACCTTCAGATACAATGGCAAGACTTCATCCAGCTACTCAATACTATTCCAACAGACAAAAGATCCATGTCAGAACTACTGCACATTCTTCACAACTCAAAAGACACTGGGCTGAAAGAAATGTATCCACTGGTCTTCATACTCTTTGCTATTGCCACCACTCTACCACTCAGGACAGCAAAAGTTGAAATGGTATTCTCCCAAGTAAAACTCATCAAGACAGCTCACAGATGTAGACTCAAAACTCAAACACTCAACCGCCTACTCAATGTCAAACTCAACTGCACCTCTTATATGTTCAACCAACTTCTTCAACCCATCACTAGAGACTTCCTGAGCAGCAAAAACCGAAGGTTGACTGCATTGGCCAAGTAAGATTCAAACACAGACAACAGACATCTATATAGTTTAGTGAATTAATAGTGCCTACAATAGTGACTATATTAGCTAGTGCTTATACACTTTATTGTATTGTGACACAGTGTTGTAACTTTTGTACATGTATGCATCATTCATATATTTTGTCACGCATCATTCATTTATTTTGTTATGTTTGTCTTTTATGAGTATGTGAGTATGTGTGTGAAATTGTTTGCTTCATTTGAATGTGTGGGTGTGAAAGAATTAATCTATTGTATATATCTTTGAGTTGGAATGATACTGTGACAAGAGAGTTTGAGTGTTGACTAATATAATGTTTTATTTTTGTCATTGTTTATGTTGATAATTAAGTTTGAGTGCAGAATTGTATGGACTTGTGTGATGGAGGAGTTGCTGTGTGTTTCTATGTTGAACAAGGGAGTGTGAGTGTAAATGTCTTTTCTTTTAGTCATTGTTTATGTTGATATTTTATGAATAATAATAAAGTATATTTAAATAAGATATGTTCCTTTAATTAAAGCCTAAGTGGTAAAATGACTTGACAATTAATAATAGCACAGTACAATAGAGATATAACACTACAAGAAAGGATAAGAAGCAAAGTCGAAATGCCCTTTCGGAACACAAAGTGCCCTTTTTAGGAATTTTTACCCTGCCCCTTTTGATTTCTAGCCGGAACACTAAGATCTATGACAAGATTGAAACAACCGAATTTGCATTTACATAAAAAGTAGAGATTTTTCCCCTGTTAATTAAAAGACAGTATATAGTCTTCATTGTGAAAGGTTAAAGCTTACTACCAGATAACTAAATACCGAAGTTACTGTGAATTTAGGTTCTGCAGATGCGCATTTCGACAACTTATGTCTCTTCAGTGCAGATAAAATCTAAACTTTTGGAAAACCAAAAACTCAAAATGTTTAAAACTGATATAGAACAAATAACCAATATAGTCTAAATGTAAAGCCAAAATCGGCTAAGGACAGAGCTTTGCATGAGGGAGATACTCCTTAGTTTTCAACAAAATTTACAAAAATTTAGATATTGTAAGGTTCCATCAGAATCATTTGTTTATATATAACTTAAACACATTGAAAGAGAACGAGGACAATTTACGCGATCTATAACCGTAGCTTACCACAGGACTTAGAAAGTCGTATACACGTAGAGATTTTTTCTCGAAATTCTAAAAAAAAAACTTTGTCAATTTAAAAAAAGGCGGGGTAACGAAGGGGCTCTTAGTATCCATTTTTGTTGGAATTAGAGTACGTTCACCCGATGATGGATCTCGAAATCGAAAATTTTAATAGGATAATATGTTACCGACCTTATCAAAAACATTCGATATTTAGAAAGCCTAAAAATAACTTATCTGTCGACGGGAATTCAGCGAAATGAATTGGAATTGTAGCATTATTGAATATTGTGTAAAATTCTGATCTGATGATTTCGTCTAAGTCTACCCGGGTATTGAAAAAAACGAGACTAAGAAGAAATTTTTCTCCCTGGTACTTGTTTCATAAAAAATCCACCCTCCCTACAAAAAGGGGTTGGATTTTTATGAAACAAGTTCCTTTGAAATTTGTAGACAATGTACATTAAAATATGTAAAAATAAAAGTTTTATAATCTGAGAACTTCTTTCAGCAAAGTATTCATTAAATATACAAGTGTGATGAGTTCTGCAGTTTGTTTGTTACAAAGAAAGCTTTATGCTGCAATGTTTTTGTGTCAGTTTTTTTTAAATTATAATAAATAAAATAACAGGTCTCGAATAAAGCCATTTTTTAAATTTTATTATATTCAAGAGGCACGTAAATACACCATGACCACGTTTCAAGTTACGTGAACATATACTTATTGATATTTTTTACTACTGTAACATTTATTGTTAAACTACTTAAACTTATTGCGAAACCTGATACAGGAAAGCGGGTCCATTTTGATTTACAACTAGGAGAGTGTTCTTAGTCTTATCATAATATATTCCCCATGAATAGTCTAGTCCATCCTTTTGACTAAGGAGTTGTTTTCCTTCTCTTCCATCGGCTGAAATAACCACTACATCGTTAACAGTGTCTGATGTAACGTACGTATTACCAGAACTATCAACAGTTATCCCAATCGCTGTCTTAAGGACTGACGGATTTTTGTATTCCCATATTTTTTCTCCTTTGATTGTAAAACAAGTCACGGTTTTATTGACGTTGTTTGTTTGATATATCTTGTCTCCATACGTCGTGACGTAAGAAAATAAAGGCAGCTGATCTTGTTTAACCAATGTAGTAATACTCCAGTCAGACAGATTCATTCTTTGTAAACCTTTTGATTGTTCGCACCACAGTAATGTACCTTTGTGATGGGTTAGTCCATAGCACCGATTACTAGTCTTAATTACTTTCTCTGTTCGGTTAGAATTAATGTTAATGATATCTATTTCATAACCTTTTGACACTGCAACAGATCTGTCGTCTATAATTGTAACGCCCTTGACCGATGACGAACAAGGAATGACTTTATCTACTGTACCATTGACACTAAGTACACAAAGTTTGTTGTTGTTCGTTAATATTAATTTACCGTTTGGATAAATGGCACACCCGAGAGAACCAGATATTCCGTCGTATGTGTTGAGTAAAGAAAGTTTTATGTCACTGATTGACTTTGATGACGGTTGTTTTACAATCTTGAGAATCTGTGCCTGTTTTTCTTTCTTGGTCGTAAGGACTAAAGATGGAGGACCTGTTTCTGCAGATACAGACCCAAAGGACATTTTACGTAAAGTTTCTATATATATCGTGTCATTAGTTTTGCATTGTAAGATAAATTGTTCTAGACTTCCATCCTCTGTTAACGATTTCATGTATTTCTCTGCTTTCTCCACTTCCGGGTGGTACGTTCTACTTCCAAGAAATGCTTGTAGATCAGACGCATGTTCCTTTAAAGTTTGGATGTTAGTTTTCAACGCTTGTACTGATTTTATTTCATCAGATAAGCGTTCAATCAAGTTTTCAAGTTTAGTCTGAATCTTTTTCTCGGCAACATTTAGTTCAGTTTTTAAATTCTGTTCAAGAATATCTAATTGAGAGTTAATTTTATCACGTAACTTTTTTAAGTCATCATAGAACTTTTCCCGTTGTTGTCTGATGGAAGAAAGATTTTGTTGCCGATTTTGTATTACTTTTTCGATGTTTTTTTCGATATCTTGCAAACTTTGTTCCATGTTATCTAGCAATGTGGACGTTTTTGCTGTTTTTATTAATTCACTCAACGACAGAAACCCTTTACATTCGCCATGGGTCTTGGAAATACAATCTGGACAACACAATATGTCGTGGGTGGAACAGTAATTTGTGTATTTTATCCCATGATCTTTACAGTGATGAGCAATTGTAGAAATTGACGACGGAAGTTTATTGTATTGATCAACAGGAATACAGCTGTGGGTCCGTGAGGCTTTAGACAAACTATGATAACTGTGGCAATCGTTACACAGCCCCTCTTCACATTCGGGACACCAATATTCCGCATATACTGTGGCGTGTTTAAGATCACAGACGCCACATAAAACAGCACTTGAAGTCGCCATATTGACCTGAAAAATATAAATGAACCATTTCAGTACCTTAGAGATTCTAAATTAAGGGTTTTTAAAGGATGCTTATAATTTCAATTTTTTGACAGACAGTGAAATAATTTTTGTGACAGCTTTTGGCATATATGTTGTAAATTTTCAATTTCTACTGACGTGTAATGGTTACTAGTGACCTCTGAATGAATATACATGGGTCATATATGTGACAATTTTCAACTAACCAACTTTAGGTAGGGTTTATCTATTTCTTATCATCCTTCCCCATGGTTATATCAGCCTGCAGAGCCTTTCAGCAAAAGCCGTATCTAGTTGACCCGGATATATCAGAGGTTGACCTGGATATATCAAGGGATTTTCCCAAAGTTTCTAAGGCAATAACTTCTTTTCAAAGTTTCAAACGAAATCAAATTTGTAACAATAAACATCTATTGCGTTTGCTCTTTCCGATTAGGTATTCAGAATAGAATCATGTTTAGACAAATAGATAAACTAGATGTCAGAAAAATTGTAGAAACTAGGTCGTTGATATATCCTGCAGAGCTTTGACGTTTTCACATTATGACGTCATAAAAGCTCCAAGCAATAGAATGTTACGATAGAATGTCGTAACAACCAAAGGTTGCTGCAAAATTCAAAATCGACATTATTTAGAGTATTTCGGTCAAATTATTCACCCAGTTACAAAACCTTTACCAATAAATTGATAAAAAACTACAAAACATGTTTTTAAGCTGAAAATTGCTGAAAAGGCGAGAATGGCATGTATGTCGAATTTCCCGCGCAACTTTGGGATAATTTGAAAACTCAGTTCAATAATTACACATTTAAAATGCAAAATGAAGGATGATAAACAAGTTATCGGGCTTTTGACAGCTGATATATTGTAAAATATCACCCCGCTCGCCAGAATATGAAGCTTGGGGTTCGTTCGCTACGCTCACTCGCCCCTTTGCTTCATATTATGGCTCACGGGTTGATATTTTACGATATATAGATGTCAAGAGCCCGATAACATATACATACACGTGTGGTTCTTTTTCCTTTGCCTCTGTGGTGGCTGATAAAAAACGTTTTGCTCAAGATTAACTTTCTTACGAGAAAATCAAACATATTTGAATCAGTCGCAATACATTTCTCATGTACTCTAAATCGTCAGTATTTTTTCAATGTTTCATTTCAAAACGATACTATTTAATTATTATCATGACGCATGCATGCAATCTGCCTCAGATTATAAAGTATATTTTTAACTCTCAAAGCTTTTGGACAACAACGTTTTTACGTGATCCGATTTTGTAACCTAATTTTTCATTTATTAAGTGACAGTATTTTTACAGTTGATTTTGTGTGGTGTTTCAGTCAGTAGGACCGTTTATTTACCTTTTTTAAAAAGCTTATCGAAATAGAAATGTGTTAGAATAACGACTTTGGACCAAGACAACTTATTTGATGTTTTATGGTTTAACACTTTTTTTATTAATGGTTTGCCGGAACTATATGCGTCAAGCCTTTGAATTAAGAGTCTGAATGTAGGGAACTTTCGAGATAGGAATTCTTTGAATGATTGGAAGTATAAATGAATGCCTCAAATTCCAGTAAGCTAGAATTACTGTATACCTAACTTACTGACTTAAAACAAACTATTTATTAACTTAAAATGTTCCTATAACTTTCCCCCATATGACAACTGTTTTACTAGATAAGATGAAGCTGAAGCATAATGAAATAATCTCACTCAAACAACTAAATCTACAGAACATTTGGTCAATAATAAGAGTCTTGTTTCCTAGGACCTTTATTTTTCTTTACGTCTGATTATTATACCAATTAAGGCCTTTTACCACAGAGTTATTTATTCATTCTTTTTGGTCCGCCGCAATAGCTGTGAAAAAACTACGTGACAAATCATTTCGTTGAGTTTATGGTCTTCCAAACGTTTAGATTTAATCTGCACTGAAAAGACATAAGTTGTCGAAATGCGCATATGCAGGAAGTAAATTCACAGTAACTTCGGTATTTAGTTATTCAATACATGCTGTGATATATTGACCTGACGCAAGCATACCTAGCTAGTTTTAGTAACAGAGTTATCTGCCCCATATACGAAAACTTTTTTATGGGATAAACTTTGAAACCTTAAAAGAAAGCCGATGAAATGTATACGGAAAATGTTCCTTAGGTCATGGCGGAACTTCGTTACATTGGACCGAAACCATGTGATATGGTTTTGTGAGTAATCGCCCTTTTAAGAATTTTGAGTATCCGTAACAATTTATTTCTCCGAAACCGTACATGTAGGTCGGAGAAACCTTATACTTTTCACCATGGACTTACAAAAATGTAGGCGACATATGTACAAATGAAGGAATATGGAGTAAATGTACATGTAACAATATCCCTATAAATACATGGTAAGATTAAGCAAATGGAACAACGCTTTTATTATTGTTCTTCATCTTGAGGTCAACATGTACATAAAAACATGTCAAGGTCCGCTAGCACTTAAATACGCCTGCATACGCCTGCTGGTTTAAAGTACGTCTGCAGAAAAAATATATATATATACGCCTGAAACTGTGTTAAAGCGCCACGTAGCGAAGACAACTTCGTTGCGTGAAATATCCGATTTTCGCGGGAGACGTCGCCTTTCTAAAAAAATGCAACAACGCTGTTCAAATGCCATTTCCACAAAAATAGCACTGTTATAAATACCAAGACAATAGTTAAGGTCTAAAGAGGTCTTTTTCCTTGAATGCATTTATAGAAATTTTAATCCAAAGTATACAAACAAAATACAAATTAGAAAGGTTTCGTCCTCTGGGTCGAAGAAGATTTACAATTGCCGTCTCATTAGGTAATATTTAAAATATTTCATAGCTATGAATGCGGACAGCATGACGGTATTTGAAGATAGAAAAAAAATTCTGCTTTTCAAAATCATCCTAGGAAAAAAATCGAACACTGGGTATCGATTGCTATCTCAACTGCGTGCATCAAAGGTCATCTCTTCAAAATGAAAATACTCTGATTATTTCAATCTTTTCTTCTTGGTGCCTTTGTTTTATTAAAGCCATTCTAAATAATATGCACATGTTTCTCTGATAATTTATCAGGTTCCGTTGGTTCAAATACCTGTTATAAATACATTTTTTATTTACTCTATTGACTCATCCAGAATTTGGGGGAGGATGTCCAGGGATATGGACCAGCTTTGTCTTTTGTTGAAAGTTTTTTAGATAAAACAGACCCCAAAATAGCCAAATATTGGCTGGATACCCCTCCCTTTTTCTGGAATCCAATTGAAACGCAACTTTTTTCGAAGGTTGGGCCCGCTGGAGTACTCTGTGTTTTTTCACAATAACTATAAAATGAAAAATGGTAATAAAAGCGCTGTTTCTTTCCTTTATCTGATGATAACTGCATATGTTCAAATGTTCAATTACCCATCTCTTTTCTTGTAACATACTTTTACTCCCATACACCTGGATAAACACTTTTTGCATTATACTGTATTTAATTTTGTATCTTTACAATTCTAGTAATATAATTTTTTGCGAGAATACAATTGTGGCTTTATCCAAAGTAGCCAAAAAATATACACATGTATGGTGAAATGGAAAAATGAGATCGAGTCTCCAGATAAAAAAAAACAAGAAAAACTGTCGAGACAGTGTAAAATTAAAGAAGAAGAAACTGTTTCAAGTGCTGATGTTTGACCAAATTTTACTGCAAACATGTTCTCGGAATTTTTTGTGCCACTTTAAGCTATAGCCCATAATCGGGTCATATGCGAATTGTTGCATTGTTAGCGTATATAAATGGTTTGTCGTGTAAGATCACGCTTTTGAGAACCGAAGCTCGAAGCTCTGTATCGACAATTAGGCTAATGCAGTTTTTGATTCTTATTTTTTTAAATACCAAGAAGCGTAGAATGTAAGTCTGAGAGATAACATGTAAAAAATCACCAGAAGCGACTGTCAACGCTGATCTGCAGTGAAACGTGGCAAGAAACACGTTTAATTGCTGAAGGCCTCATGGTGATTTCAAGATGAAGGACAAAAATAAAAGCTTTGTTCCATTGCTTGGTTTTCCTGTGAGTTTGTAGACCTTTGTAGAGACTTTGTCTCATGTGCATTTTCTTCGTATCATTGGATGGTCTGAAGACAAATTTTCGTCCTAGGTCATGTCTTAGGACCATCTTAAGACATATCTTAGGACAAAGATGTGTCTTAAGACAATCATAAGTTAGGACACTTTCATTAAACAGGCCCCAGTAATGTAGGTACTCCAAAGTAAAGTTTGATAATTTACCAATGTTCATTGCACAACTACATAATGATGACATGGTGCATGAAGAAGCACGTTAAGTGGTGTATTTAAATTACAACCCATATTATTCAACTGCAAAGTTTCAAAAAGATTCATGAGTGCATGTAGGTTCACGGCAATTTTAACTTTTACTTGTTTTTGCAGTTTTCTTGGATTTTCGTCGTAGTTTATCGTAATTAGTGGCCTAAGCGCCGTAAATCCAAATAATTTGGAGCCAGTTTTTCTTTAGCTCTTAATAGAAATGGTAAATGAGAAGAAAACCAATACTGGAAGTGGACAAATTGTATTTTTTAAATTATGTTAATTAATCCTTAATCTAAATTTTTGGAGATTAAAAGTTTAATTTCTTATTATGGAAGCAGATATCTATTTTTTGCACCGTTCTATTCATTGAATGCGAACATTTATAATTTTTTTGTTGGAGTACGAATTAACAAAAATTAACAACAAAGTAGCAGGCGCACACATTTCTTCTATTTGCGTTAGTAACGTACGTACGCCTGCTATCTATGATACATTTATGGAAAATATTCAAATTATTTTTTTTAATACCTTTAAATATTGAATTTTACCAAATACACTAACATTCAATGATATAATGCAATATAATAGTTGCAGGCGCATTCCTTTTTCTGCAGGTGTATTTTAAGCTGGCAAGCGTATTTAAGTGTAACCCTCAAGGACAAAGGTCATCGATGAAGACAGCAGAAATCAAAGACATCGTACCAGTAACCATGACACTACGACATACGCATTTGGTTGATCACCATGCAGGACTAGAATGTTTTTGTTTTAATTCAAGGACAACCAAAAGAACCAGTACCCAATTCCCGTTGAAATCATCTTTTCGATGTACTACGACAGTTACGGTGAGTATCATAGTTATGTAGGATATGTTTTCGTCCGAATAGCCTTTTAACCAAACAAATGCAAAATGGAAGACTATAGAGGCTGAAATTTCAAACATTGATTCGTAAACCTTAATTTTCCATCTGTTTAATTTCTGTAATATCTACAGCATTTAAAGGCCTTTTTCAAAAAATCATTTGGTCCGCCCTTCGATCTCGGCATTTAAATATAAATAAACAGTTCCGGTTATCAACCCAACACGTCCATTGTTGTTCCTCCTGAACACAGTTCATAAAAATGTTCATATTTAGATTACAGTGTCATTATTTACTGTGGTTTACTGTGACACTGTACTAATTTTGTAATAATTAAAATGTATTCAAGGTTTAAGTCGTGTATTGTTAGCAAACCGTACGAGTGATAACTGGACGCGAAGAGTGTTTGTACCTCCATTTGATGGGAGAGTTTAAATCCAGGAAAAGATAACAACACTTTTTGAAAAGAGCTATATAAACATCTTCATACATATTTTAAGGTGTTTTCTACAATCAACCGTACCACCCTTTTTAGCTCACCTGGCTTTGCCAGGGTGAGCTTTTGCCATCACTTTGCGTCCGTCGTCCGTCGAAATTTTTTTTAAAAGTCTTCTCCTCTATAACCGCTGGATGGATTGGTTTGAAACTTTATAGTAATCATCCATGGCATGTTTCCTACTAACGATCCTCATTTTATAATCATCCGATGAAAAACATAGCTGCTGCTGCTAAAAACAGAACATAGGGATATATTACAGTTTTTGGCAAATAACTGGAAAACGGTATAGATAACGAAAATCAGACATGGAGTAAAATTGTTCAGAATGACAAGATCTATCTGCCCTGCAATTGTGAAGAGAATCGGAAAACCCGTCTAGGAGTTACAGCCCTTTTTCCTTAAAATTATCAAAATTTATGCATTTTTTTATTTTTTATTTCAAAAACTGTAACAGAAAGAGGTGATGTTTAAATTCGAAAAAATGTTCAGCATATTAAGGTCTACCCCTCTGAAATTTTGAAGAAAATCCAAAGACATGTGTAGGAGTTATTTCTTGTTTTTCGTCATATTTTTTATGGGTTATAATTATCTCCCTTTAAATTCTGTTTTCAATTCTTCTTTGAATAACTTTTCTCTTTTAAGTTTTAGAGAAATTCCCTGCTCCATGTATCACTTTATTAAAACATTTATTTCTTCCATAATCAAGAGCAAAATAGACGTTTTTGTACCCATTTATACAATTCTTTTTACAAAAATATTATCATAATCTTTACCTTAATATAATATAATAATTTTTATATATACTTATGTTGTCCTGAGTGAAGTCTTGTTAATCAAAGGTCTTGCTTTCGTTATGAAGCAGCAACTTCTAGGCTTTAAAGCCTGTACAGGCTGTTGCACTGACTTAAACTAACTGATGGTGACTTGTATTCTTTTTGCATAAAATAAGATTTGACCCTAACATGTCATGCAGCTGGAAATGCTTATGAGATGTTGACTAAGTATATGAGACGCTGACTAAGTATCCTTACTTTGGTGCTTATCTGTCTTTCAAAAACTGTAACAGAAAGAGGTGATGTGTAAATTGGAAAAATGTTCAGCATATCAAGATCCACATTCTCAGACATTTTGAAGAACAATCCAAAGGCCTGTAGAGGAGTTATTGCCTGTTTATCACCATTTGTTTTGTTATGGGTTATCTCCCTTTAAATTTTCGTTTCAAATCTTTGCGAAATTCACAAAGGTAGTCAAGGACGTTAAGCACCTTCCAATCAAGGTCTGTTCTCACCAAACAAATAACTGGCTTTCACTAATGAAGCAGCAGCTTCTAGGTAGCCTGCACGGACTGTAGCAATTTAAGAAAGACTTGAATGAACTGTTGATGACTTATATACATCTTGCATAAGAATAGATTTAAAACAAACATGGCATGACGGAAATGCTTATGAGATGCTAAGTATTGTTACTTTGGTGCTTATGTGTCATCCAACACGGCCACCTACTGGGAACTTAATTTATTACTGGACTTTATGGAAAAAGCATACCAAGAATCACTGTGTCCAATCGAGTACGGCAACGGTTGTTTGGTATCACAAAGATTTCAAAAACGCCTTTACCAAATATTTTCATTAATAATAATCATATTGGATAATTGAAGATCGAATATAGAGTAAAATTTTACCATTTTTATATTCTCAAGTATAGGAATAGCTTCAAACTAAAAGTGAAAGTATACGTGTTTGGTATTTGTTTACTAATTACATTGTACCAAACATGTACACTTTCGTTTTGATTTCTCTGTAATAACATGATTTGCAAGCATTAAATGGAATCATTTTATTATCTTTGTCTGAATGAGCATTAATACATGTTAAATTCTGAATGCAAAACGATTTTATGCATACTTTTGATTTCTTAAAAAAAACGAAGTATTTACCAAACAACCGTTGCCGTTCCCGATTGGACAGAGTGAAGAATTTTTCGTCTGAAACAATTGGTCTAGTAAGAACAAAACTTAATCAAAATCTACCTTAAATGACCCTCTATAAAATGGGTGTTCTTCACGTCTGCGCCTTATGAAATTGGCTATCAATTAGAAACATAGTGTGATGATTTTCTATATTTTTACTGTTTCGGATCGTACAGTAAGAGACAGTTTCTTTCCCTTTCGTGATGTTACCTTTTACCGAATAAACAAAGGTGAGAATACATGCGTAAATTAGTTAATTACCAGCTTAGTTAACCACTCAAAAAGTATCCCCTAGGCTTTATCTTTATGGAAATATGCTATTCGCATCAGTATTAAGTTTATTTAGTCAAAACGTACGTCAGTATTAGGTCTTAGATACTACTTTCTTTAGATTGTTTACATGTTTCTATCGAGAGTAGTAGACAGTATCACATTAGGTCAGTTATATTCCAATCCGTATTTACAAAGATATAGTGACATTTTTAGACGCTTGTTTATAGTAAATGGTGTGCTTAAAAACATTTTGGTAAATACATTTGGTATCGCCCAAAGTAGATAGACTCGTCCATGTTGAGGTATATAAACGAACCTTCTCCAGTTCCTAGACAGTTTTAAGTTTGAATCTGATGACCCATTGCCCAAGAAGGCCGGAAAACGTTCAGCAAGGATCCAAGTAAGAAGTGGTCAGTATAGGTTAGAGCAGAGGCTCAGAATTAACCCTAGGTTAGAGCAGTGGCTTAAGATAGACCAAGGCTTAAGCAGTGACCACGCTAAGCAGAGGCTCCAGTGTGAACATCGTATCTTTTTTGAGCAGATGCTCTGTTAGGAAAGCATTGGCCCTGACTGAAATAAATGCTTAATAAAGCAGTGGCTCTTAGTAGTAAGCATCGCCAGCACACTAGATCTGTATGTTGCTCAGACCAGTATTCGGCTAAGAAATGATACGGGAGTAACTTTTTATTGTCAAAAAAACTAGATCAACCTCGTCCTTGGCGTCCGTCGTCAGCTTCCTTAGTACGGAAGTATTTACGCTACCAAAGTTCGAGGCCAGCTGTATCCAGAGAAACGACTTTGATACGAACCCAAGGGTACGTGACATATTTATGGTGGCAGCGGTTGGATACAGCACGGCTAGTTTTGAAGGAAGATGGATGATTGTAAGGATATTGATCAACAATTAAGCCGACTGGAAGAATTAGAGAGCAAAATGAAGACCTTGCATGACAAAAGCCAAGTCACAACAAAAATTACACATTCAACACCAAAGATGTCCGCCAGGGACTTAAGTGATTCTGGCATAATTCGAACACAAACTGTTGATAGTAATATACCCGGACGTGAGAAAACACCCACTCTGGATGGACCATTCTCAATATCCCATATGACAAGCCTTGGTGCTAGGCCAAAACAACCGCAGCCAGTGACCATGGCTTTAGATTCAAAAGCAAGGGTAAAGCAGAGACCATCACTATCACCGATAGTTGAGACTGAAGTGTCACCGCACACAAAGTTTAAAAGTGATCAAAGCCCTAGATCATATAAGCAAAGTTCTCAAGGAAAACAACGCCGTGAAATTAAACTGGCAAACTACGATGGAACCGGAGATTCGAAAGACTTTAAATCACATTTCGATGCCTGTGCACCAATCAACAACTGGGATCAACAAAATAAAGGTTTATTTTTGGCCACTGCGTTGAGAGAGCAGGCGCAGAGTATGTTTAGTGACCTTCCGTCAGAAGAGAGAGTAGACTTTGATACGTTAGTGAAGGCACTAGAAGAAAGATTCTCTCCACCAAATCAGACAGAACTGTATAGGGCACAACTAAAGGAGAGACATCAGAGGGCTAGCGAAAGTTTGCCAGAGTTAGGTCAGGCAATCCGAAGGTTAGTGTACAAAGCTTATCCTCAGGCATCTAGTGAAGTTTGTGAGACATTAGCAAGAGAGCATTTTTTTTTATGCACTGGTCGATGATGAAATGAGGATTAGAATAAAGCGGTTCCAGACTATTTGCCTTGCGGTTGAATTAGAGGCTTTCTACAAAGCTGAGAAGAAGTTTAAAACTGGAAAAGGACACATGCGTGCAACAAGCGCTGCTGAAAATGAAAAAGATAAATTGTGTGCTATGATGAAATTTTTCTCAGAAAAACTAGAGTCCCTTCAAAAAGATATAGACCAATTGAAGAACGGGGACAAGCCAAGGAACATAATTAGCCCTTCCTCTAACCATCGAAAGTATATCCAGTGCTACAGTTGTGGAAATTATGGGCATTACAAGAACGAGTGTAAAATTAGTCATGGTAATAAAGATAACAAATATGAGTGACAAGGAAAAGGTGCAGCACGACCATTGCGTTACCATAAAAGTTGACATTGCTCTTCAAAGAGAAGCATAAATTTTGGAACCGAAACTTCTAATATTGAGGCCGGTGCTTATCTAGATGTATGTATCAAAAACAAAAACGCCAAGTTACTAGTCGACACAGGAGCAACTATAACTTTGCTGTCTTACAACTTATTCTACATGTTCTACTCACTTCCGCCAAGTGAGCGTTCTTGTTTGGAGCCAGTAAAACAACAAATTATATCTGCCAATGGCCCAGAATTGACAATTGCAGGCAAAAGATCATTTATAATCTGGATAGGAAAGGAAAAATTTAAGATTAATGCCTTAGTAGCAGACTTGTCAGTCCAAGGAATACTAGGTTTAGATTTTATGAAGGATAATGATTGTTATATTGACCTAAAGAAAGATGTTCTGAGTTGCAGGAATCGTAATTTTCCTCTACACTTCGCAGGAAAGATAGGATGCTATAGGGTGTCAGTTGCAGAAGATATCAGTATACCACCAGGTACTGAAGTTATTAGTCATGGAAAGGTCCACAACTTCTCACATTATGAAGAACAACTAAGAGTATGGATCGTGGAACCATCGCAAAGATTCATTGAAAGGGGTAACGCGCTGTTAGCTTAGGTGCTGGTTGAAACAAAAGAACAGATACCGATCAGACTCCTCACATCAACCAGGATGTGAGAATAATCAGGGCAGGGACTGTACTAAGAGAAATTAGTCCAGTGGAAGACATTGCACCTGTCTCAGACAAAAAGAAGGAGGAAATTGACAAATCAAAACTGAAGAAAGAGCTACAGAAACTATTAGAAAATTCCAGTGATGACCTAAAACAATGCAAAAGCAAACAGTTTTTGATTTTTTAATTGAATGCCGAGTCATCTGTGCATTATCGGACAAAGATTTAGGATGCACTGATATTGTTCGCCATAAGATCAACACTGGGTCGAACAAACCCGTGAAACAACTTCCCCGGTGCACACCTGTAGCCATGCGTGACGAAATAGACAAACATATTACTGATATGCTAGAAAGATGAGTCATAAAACCAGCTGATGGTCCTTGATCATCAGGAACTTTGCTTATCAAGAAGAAAGATGGGTCGACTAAATTCTGCTTTCTGTCAAAAGACCGGACTTTACTGCGTGAAAATGGCGGTGGCATTGAAATAACAAGAGATTGGGCTTTTTCAATCATGAAACGAATGAATTTGGTTAAACGACTTGGAAAAAGCACGGCTAAACCGAAGATCAAAGACATTGATGAAAAAAAGACAATTTTTGAAGGACATTAAAACAGAGGTTGATAAGCACAAAATTCCCCCTCAACTCATAATAAACTGGGATCACACCGGTATCCATCTAGTTCCAGTAAGTCGATGGACGATGGCAGAAAAGGGCAGCGACAAAGTTGAAATTATTGGCTTGGACGATAAAAGAGAAATTACAGGTTAGCTAATATTTAATTAATTTTAATTAATTGTATATCATATTTTTAATATTGAGTTGTTTTTTAATCACTTAAGTTTTGTTTACCCTTTCTAATTGTATATTAAACAATTAAACAATAGGGATTAAATGTTGGCAGATTTATTCACACCTTTAAAATTACTGTGTAATAAATCATCCGTTACAATGTAGATCAACATTCTAGACAACGCCAATTACCGGTCCACTGTGTAATCCACATTCAGATGTGCATTAATTATTGGTCAGTTATATATTATAAATAATACAATACCGAAATTACTGAATAATTTTTGTTCTTTTGATGCATGTACTACACATCAGTACACACGATTTTATAGTAGTAACTATTAATCATATTTTAGGCGTGATGGCTGGGTCATTCAGTGAAGACATTCTACCCCACAAGTAATATACCAATGAAAAACCGATCAGAGTCATGCAAAGTTCAACTTCCCCAAAGATTGGCATATTACTCACTCCGGAAATCACAGGGCAAACACTACTACTTCATACGACTATGTGGATAATATTATCACACCTTATGTACTTGACATCAAAGACAAACTTGATCTGTCGTTCGGTCAGAAATCACTCATTCTGTTAGACTTTTTTTAGCGCACTATTAGGTGAAGACTTCAGAAACTATATGTTGTCTAAAAACTTGGTCTGTTGTATGTTCCTGCTAATTGTACATCAAAACTACAACCAATGGATCTTAGTGTTCACAAATGTGTAAAAGATCGGATGCGAGAAGCGTTTGAAGACCATTATGCTGAGAAAGTCGCCACAAGTTTGAAAGACAACACTGACGTCAGCATAGATCTGACAATGTCAACATTATCTAAGCTCTAAGTGCAAAATGGCTTGTTTCCGCTGTTGACTACTTGAAATCCAATCCGAAAATCGTTTTAACGGGTTTCACAATGCGGGAATCGCAGAGTATTTGGGATTTGACTTCGATCCAGAAAGTGTTTAATTCATTTTGATGCTTAATGTTGAAGTGACTAGTCACGTTGTGTTAGCATATTGAAATGTGCGATTGTAGAGATTTTTAAAACTGGGATTTTATATAAATGTCATTTTAATGTGTCTTATTAAAAAAAAAATATGCCTTTTATTCATAAAAATAATATTTTAATCTCTTTTCTAAAAGCAATCCAAAAATTGTTCATATCTCTTCCGTATCCCACTCTTTGTTCCAAAGTTACTGTGGATCAAGGTCAAAACAGCGAAATTTACTTACCCGGTACCGGTAGGTGATTCTTTCTACAGTTTCCTGTCCTTCATGAAAAAAGCACCAATATAAAACACAACGGTTATGACAAAACACCAAAATTAACCACACCAAAATAAAGCATGCATAATTTAGCAAAAAACCGCCAAAATATCCCTACACCAAAATATCCCAATTTACGTTATCGAAGACTGAATAATCTTACAGTAAAGAATGCATATCCCCTGCCGAGAGTGGATGAGTCGCTAGAACAGTTGACTGGAGACAGGTGGTTTTCTACCTTAGACCTCTGCACGGGGTATTAGCAGGTGGAAGTACAGGAAAGCGACCGCCCAAAGACTGCATTTGCATTTTGAAAAGGTCTTAATCAATTCAGAAAGATGCCGTTTGGTTGTGCCTGTGCACTGGCGACATTCGAAAGACTCATGGAAATAGTGATGGCCGGTCTACAATGTGACATCTGTATCGTCTATTTGAATATTATTATAGTTGGAGGAACATTTGAACAGATGTTGGAGAATTTTCGGAAAATATTTCGCCGATTATGAGATGCTGGACTAAAGCTTAATCCCAAGAAGTGCAGGTTATTTGCCAAGAGTGTATATTATCTTGGACATGTAGTTAGTGAAAAAGGCGTTGCTACGGATCCGGATAAAATAAAAGCCACCAAGAATTGGCCCGTACCCGTAGATGCAACTGAATTGCGCTCCTTCCTTGGTCTATGTGGATATTATCGTAGATACCGTGAAGGTTTTGCCAGCACAGCGAAGCCTCTGCATAGTCTTACAGTAAAATGACGTAACTTTGTATTGAATGATGCATGTCAGCACGCATTTGAACTATTAAAATCTAAATTACAGAAGGCTCCTATACTTACCCACCCAGACTTCGCAAAGCCATTCCTCCTCGACACAGACTCAAGTAACTCAGTCATTGGGGCTGTGCTATCTCAGGAAATCAACGGAAAAGAAACGGTCATCGCATACGGAAGCAGAATGCTTTCAAAATCAGAGCGCAAATATTGCCTGACAAGGGAAGAACTCCTGTCTGTTGTTCATTTTGTTAAACACTTCAGACACTTTCTGTACGGACGAAGATTCATTGTAAGAACGGACCGCATTTCTTTACAATGGTTGATGAACTTTTAGAACGCTGAAGGACGGTTAACGCGGTGGTTAGACGTCCTAAGTACGTATGATATGAAAATAATACACAGACCGGGAACGCAACACAGAAATGCAGACACCTTGAGCAGAAAACCATATCGACGGTGTGGGTATGACCCAAACATCGATTAAGTAGCAGAGGTGCATACTATCACCAACATTTCGACAGAAGATGAGGAATCTTGTAGTTTATTGTCTTTGCATGAGAAAGACGAAAGTTTGAACACTCTTAAAGAATGGGCCAGGAATGAAAAGAAGCCCAACCTGAAGGAGATAGGACAATATAAAATATATATATATACACTAAAAAGCTTGTAGTCACAATTTGAAAGCCTCAGGTTGGTGAATGGATTGCTTTGCAAAGAGCCAATCTCTACCGTAAGACCTAGGGTCTTGGTTCCGATGTCAGAGAGACGTGCGGTGCGCCTTGAACAGTGCAATAACAATAAACCTCTGGTCATCTAGGAATCAAAAAGACGTTTAGAAGAGTAAAAGACAGATTCTATTGGCCGGGACTAAGAACAGACGTTCAAGTATATGTTACTGGTTGCGAAATTTGTACCAAACGCAAGGGTCCACAAAAACGAAAGCGCGAACCAATGCAAAGTCAAAGGTCTGGTTATCCCATGGATCGCCTGGCAAAAGATATTTTGGGAGAACTTCCGATCACAACTTTAAGTAACAAATACATCCTTGTCATCGGAGATTATTACACCAAATGGAAAGAATGCTTCCCAATGCCAAACATGGAAGCATCAATGGTAGCAAATATTATAATGACAAATGTTATATCTAGGTTCGGTGCTCCATCAGAAATACATTCGGACCAGGGCAGTCAGTTTGAGAGAACTCTTTCAAGAAATGTGTAGACTTCTACAGATAAACAAGACAAGAACAAATCCATATCATCCATAGTCAGATGGTATGATCGAAAGGTTCAACAACACGTTGACAAAGATGCTTAGCGCCTATGTGGATTAACACCACTCAAACTGGGACGAGTTACTATCCTTCGTCTTTATGGCATACCGGTCGAGCGTGCACGAAACCACAGGATGCACACCAAACAGAATGATGTTGGGCAGAGAAGTGGCTACACCCGTAGACCTGATGTACGAGCTTCAAGCTGAGATCAAGGAAATACCGCATGACAGATGGGTGTGGGAGTTACAAGAAAGGATGGCAGAGGCTCATAAATTCGTGTTAAACCATGTCAAGACAGAAATTGTTCGACAAAAGAAATTTCATGATAAGCATTTAAATGGGAATAAATTTATTGAAAACGATAAAGTGTTTGTTTTCTTCCCACACAGAAAGCCCGGTCGTTCTCCCAAGTTCACAAGCTATTGGCATGGCCCTTTTAAAGTTTTAAAATGTATATCTGAGGTAAACTATTTGGTTAAATGTGGTAGGCGTGGCAGAGCGTAGATATTGTATATCGATTGCATGATACCGTGCAAGGGTCAAAAGCTTCCCTATGAGCAATTACCAGACCAAAAGCTACCATCAAAGCCTTACGATCCGAACGAAAATATAGATGACGAACTTGTAATAGATTACAAGGAACAATTCGAAGTAGAATCAGAAGATTTAAGGTCAACTTAAGTGACGAACCACCAAGACAGGGTAGGCAACGAAAGCCTCCTTCTAGGTTGAAAGATTATGTACCATAGATAAAATAACGGCAGTAGAATACCGAAGGAACAAAGGAGTGAAATTTACAAAAAATCGAAGTCCAACGACACGGCCAAAACGAGAACACAGAAAACAATGACGTTAGACACAGAAAACAATGACGTTAGACACAGAAAACAATGACGTTAGACAGATACAGAGCACAGATATATAAATTACAACATTCAAAACAAAGGCACTCACAGTGTGAACTCCAATGAAACTGAGAGTGACATCAGGTGCTCTGAAAGGGTAATCATGTCCTTCTCTGTTAACAGCACCCGTCATACTGTAAGTGGGGAAAATATGTTTTTGAAAGATTTGTTTGATTGCAGATTGGATAATGTCATTTTCTAACCCTAAGACATAACCAATTAAAAATCCATGGCACGTGTTACTTCTCCAACCCTCAAACAGTACCAAGTTAACATTTTGAAAAGTTGTTATTACTTGAGTATTCAAACATTTACAAAGACACAATTGAAATATTGTAGTTGTTGTATCATATGTAAATAGTGACAAAATTGTGCATACAAAGCAGTGAGTTAATAATCATTTATATTTTTCAGAAAGATGCCTAATACCAAGACAACTCCCAGATTGCGTTGAGAATATGCCAAACTAGATTTGAAAGTGAAAGAGAACTCCAGAATAACGTGATGTCCTGTGCGTTACGAAAAGCGGCGGAAGAAGAATTCCAATGTGAGGAAAGCGTCTATTGGTCCAACAGGAAGAGCGATTTCCTCCGACATAAGAAAAGAAGATACGCAACGTCTACAAAGACTGTCGCAGTAGATGAAACAGATATTGAGAGCAATTTGGAGCGCCAGAATCCAGGCACCTTGTCGGACGTTATCGGGAAAAGACTTATACACCAAAATCTACAGGTAGTTATTCTACAAGTAGATATTCTTCATGGTTGGGTATTCAGGAAGCACACCTCACCCGATCCCGTCCCTTCATCGAAGAAACTGCTGCTTGATTCGTTGAAAGGTGCTACTAAGCCAAAGATGGTTGTACAACCAAAAACCACAGCAGCTGCTTGGTCCGCTCCTTTACGTTTTAGTCAACCTGCTACAACCAGTATCTGACTCAGATTCTGATATCTCGGGATTATCACTGCCGTGCCCTGTCTTATTTTCGTCACCGATGGATACTGCTTGCAGGGTCAGCACTGCCACAACTACAGTTCCGGCTATCGCGGTGGTACCCGGGCTCCGCCTGATGGAGAGACGTTTAGTGAAAAGATATAAGAAGGACAATGTCGAATATGAGGAAACCGAAATATGGAAGCGTTGATGGTAGTCGACTCCACGTTCCGTTTTAAAGACCAAGAAGGTCAAGACCGAGATGTTCCAGAGATCTTCAGTGTAACTTGTTCAGGGAGAACAGTCTGAAGAATGTGATGGTGAAGAAAATTAACAATTTACAATTGATCCCAGATGATATTTGTGAACTTTAAAATAGATATGTAATCTCTATATATGTTTACATGTTTTCTTGTGTCCGGTCGGATTGGGGACGTTAAATTCAAGGCCCATGTACAGGGAAACGTCCCGCCCTGTGCATGTAAAAGAACCCTAACCTAAGGCCAAGTAGTGCTAAGGTTAAATAGGCAAAATTACTTCACACAGGATATTCTTTTGGTTTTGTTAATTTTCAGTGGACAGTCAAAATTCTGATTTTGGTATGGTATCTTGGTCAAAAATTGAAATTATAAATATATAGTTGCTTTCTGATCAGATGTTACAGTCGTTGCTGAATCTCTTTCATAAGGTACAGAAGTGTTCATTCTGTCATCCTCCATGTGAAGAATGCGAGGACACATTTCTTGGAGGCGTGGGTAATATGAGAATTTTCTATATTTTTAGACAGATCGTACAGTAATAGACAGTTTCTTTCCTTTTCACTGTTGTTACCTATTAACGGGATAAACAAAGGTGAGAATACATGCTTAAATTAATTAAATCCCAGCTTAGCTCACCACTCAAAAAGTATCCCCTAGGCTTTATCTTTATGGAAATATGCTATTCGCATCAATATTAAGTTTATTTAGCCAAAACGTACGTCAGTATAAGGTCTTAGATACTACTTTCGGTTTAGGCTATTTTTTTTATTGTTTACATGTTTCTATCGAGAGTAGTAGACAGTGTCACATTTGGGCAGTAATATTCAAATCCGTATTTGCAAAGATCTTTTAGACGCTTGTTTATAGTAAATGGTGTGCTTTACAAACATTTTGGTAATAAAGACTTTTGGTATCGCCCAAAGTAGATAGACTCGTCCAAGTTGAGGTATATCAGTTTCTAGTCAGTCTGAAGTTTGAATCTGATGACCCGTTGCCCAAGGAGGCCAGGAAATGTTCAGCAAGGATCCAAGTAAGAAGTGGTCAGTATTGGTTAGAGCAGTGGCTTATTATTAACCCAAGATTAGAACAGTGGCTCAGTATCAACCCAAGGTTAGAGCAGTGGCTCAGTATTAACCCAAGGTCAGAGCAGTGGCTTGAGATAGACCAAGGCTTAAGCAATGACCAAGCTAAGCAGAGGCTCCAGTGTGAACATCGTATCTTTTTGGAGCAGGTGCTCTGTTGGGAAAGCATTGGTCCTGACTGAAATAAATGCTTAATAAAGCAGTGTGTTCTAGTAGTAAGCATCTCCAGCACACTAGATCTGTATGTTGCTCAGACCAGTATTCGGCTAAGAAATGATACGAGGGAATTTTTTTATCGTCAAAACACTAAGTCAACCTCGTCCTTGGCGTCCGTCGTCAGCTTTCTTAGTACCGAAGTATTTACGCTACCAAGGGTCCAGGCCAACTGTATCCAGAGAAACGACTTTGGTACGAACCCAAGGGTACGTGACAATAGTTTAATATTGGAGTACCTTCAAAGATCTTCTACTTTTAAACCATCTGGCCAGTTGGACATAAACTTTGGCACAACAATTTATTCTCTTTAAGATTGTCCTGCAGATCCATCCCTTATCCGAGATGACAGGCTATAGGGAAATAGTTTATTCATGTTGGATCATATCGAAAGGTTTGCTTACATAGTTTGAAAAAAGACCCTATAACATAGAATAGGAAAAAGAAGGGAAACGGGGAAAGTTTATTTGACTTAATGTATTAGCCATGGTAAAGGCGAGTGATCCAGGCTCTTGATAGCATCTAGTTTTTAATTTAAAGAAAAGTTTGGAAACTCTATAAAATTGCTGAATTTTATTGTTAAAATTGTCAACCTCTCAAAATTACTAAAAAAAAACCTCCTACCTTGCAAATATATTTCCATAGAATAGGAAAAAGAAGGGAAACGGGGAAAGTTTATTTGACTTAATGTATTGGCCATGGTAAAGGCGAGTGATCCAGGCTCTTTTTTAATTTAAAGACAAGTTTGGAAACTCTTTAAAATTGCTGAATTTTATTGTTAAAATTGTCAACCTCTCAAAATTACTCAAAAAAAAAAACTTCCTACCTTGCAAATATATTTCCATTATTTTTGCATATAATTATAGAAAATGCAGAGTTAATGCACTTGTTATAAATAAGTGGTGAAGGTTGGTCATTTTATATAGAAATTGAGCTCTCGTTTAAATGATGTAGAAATGTTACCTTTGGTATTGTTTACCATAGATGCATAATTATAAAAGTTATTTCCAATGACAAAAATACTAGTATTTTTCAATCTCATATGCTGAACTTATATGAAAACAACGTAGACTGCCGCAGGTGGCCGTATAGATGCCGTATATATGCACATACAATGCACAAACGGGCATAAAATATCAATTTAGTGCCTGTCTTTCAAAGTGGATCCCCGTAAAGGCTATCTTCAGATTTTGACCAAAATTTGCATACGGATTGCCAATATCCCTGTTAATCCATGTGCAAATTTTTATGTCCGCCCTTCATAGCGTTTCACCAGAATAAAAGTTCAAACATGGTCGAATTTTTATTTCCTATACATTCTTTCTGAAGTTTCTTTCGGGAATCAACTTTGTATAAAGACGAAACTGTAAATAAATCACCCTAAAAGAATACCAAATGGTATTCACCCTCATATTACACTTCAAAATCTAATTAACACGTGTTCAAAAATCTTAAAATTGAATGAAGTAAATATACTAAAAGTAATACATGCTCCTTTAATTGCCCCATATATTTATTTCACAGTGAGTACAAATCACTCGCGAGCTAAAAATACAATGAAAAGTCCATTTTCTCCCAGTTAAAAACTGGAAAAAAGTGGATCCTGAAATAAATCATATGCAGAAATCAATTTCATATGGTTTATACGATGCATAATTATATATTTAACAATGCCCCAAAATTTTATTTCCGCCCATGCCCTTTGAGGGTGGCTAGAATTTTTTCTCTATTATCATACAGTTTTGACTATCAGATAGAATTGGTTTTAAAACAATGTTTTACATATAAATCAACGACAATTGTGTATTTCTCGTATATCTGTACTGTACAGCGATTGTTGCAGCATAAGATACATAATATGTGAAATGTACAAAATAAAGCAAATGTTAGAAATTTGATTTTTCTTTTACCGTGACTGTGGCATCACACATCTTGTTTATTTGAGGAGATGACATGTAAACAAATTTACAGGGGAGACAATTTTTGTTTATTTGAGGAGATGACATGTAAACAAATTTACAGGGGAGACAATTTTTGTGAACTACTTTCCTGCCTGATCTACCAACTTTGAAGCTTTGCTCAAACCTGACTGATTCATTTATTAATTAGGATAAATGCAAATTACCCTAGGTCTACATCATATAAGTAAACGCATAAATTATATAATGTGACTAATGCAACTCCAGATGGTGACTTCAAGATGAGGAACAAATGTAAAAGCTGTTTTCGTTTGCTTTGTTCTACTATGTATTTGTAGAGACTTTGTCTCTATGACATGTGCACTTACTCCATATCCTTTCATTTTTTAGTGAAGAAATCAAAACTCGTTACAAAGTACGTACGACAATTATGTTTTAAAAATATTTTCACTTTCATCAAATGAACCAAGTAACTTACAATGAATTTCAACTACAACATCACAGTATACATAGCTGTGCGCCAGAAAATCCTTGTTTACGAGTTTTCTGTGGGCTTTATGCGGATATACAGAAAAATACCACAACTTGCATTCAAAGCGACATGTTTTATATCTTAATAAAGTTGTTCATTAACTATCAAAACATTTATAATTTCGCAAATACGGCAGCAATTGATTACTTTACACATCCTAAAAGTTTTGATGAAACCTGTCACTCGAAACCGTTTTTTTTCTGACGCAAAGTAATTTACTTGTGTGACAAAGAAAAACAACTCCCGAATACGTTCTTATTTCTGAATGAAAACGATACATTTTGTTACTGATTCTTTATCGCATATTTCTACGTCACTGTGTAAATTTTCGTCTTTTAATTCTCATTATTTTTGCTAATATATTGAGATATGCATTTTACTAGAATGTGGGATGAATACTGAGTGACTGTACTCTTGCTTTATGAGTTTTTAAAGGTTCACTTTGGGAATTCTTTACGAGCAATTGAGATAATTTTTATACAAATAACAAAAAAAAAAAAAAAACACTGGCAAATTATTTATAAAATTTACTTGTATTATCAAAAAACCGTCATGTTAGTGAAATATTATATCCATGTAAAAAACAGCAGTTACTACTATTGCAATACATGTATACAACACATTTCTCATATGAATGCACTATCAAATTCAACATTTGCCTTTCTTGTTTTGTAAAAATCAATTTTTTTTTTTCTGGCCATCTATATACTATTGCCGCGGTCAAGGAAGTGGCAAAACTTTTAAAGTAATGAAGTCAAGATTAACACCCCAAGCTTACACAATGTGTTAGATTCATCGATGTCAAATGTCTACATTGTAAACATATCAGACGTGAAAATCTAACAAATGTATACAATGTTGTCTTTGCACGACGGTTAGTCAGTGAAAGGTTGAGAGTGTGGGAGTTTAAATTCTAAATTCGGTAAATTGAGAGTTTTGCCACTTGCTTGACCGCAGCAATAGTATATATATTGCCCTCATCTCTCGATTTTACTTGCCACGTTTTCTTACGATCAATTTGATGAGTGCCCTGTGATCGTTTATATGTTGTATTGTCTATTGGTAACCTTGTCAATCATCAGATGACAATGTTTGTAAGAGTACTTTGCCTGGTATGTTATGCTTGTTGACGACCCCGCATCTATAACAAAAAAAAAAGATTAATGAATGTAGCGTTGTTCAACATTTAGCAAGTGAATTTCGCTCAAACCAATACCAATGGCCGTCTTGAACTCACTATGGGACAGGAGTGTTTGCTCTTTGTTGAAGGTCTCATGGTGACTTCAAGTACATCGGCAAACGAATACCGAAGCAAGAACGATAAAAGGGGAAATTCTAAAATCATAAATCCAAAATCACGACAATTCACAGCAACACGAATTGAGACATTTTGACAAAGACAAAACAAATAAATAAAAATGAACAAGAACGCCGAAAAACTAAAGCACTAGCAGTGTGAATCCCTATAAAACTGAGGTATCATCAGGTGCTCCGGAAGGGTAAGCATGATGATCTGCTCCACGCATGGCACCCGTCACGATGAAGAACAACAAGATGAAGAACAACAAAGAAAGCGTTGTTACATTTGCTGAATCTTTCCATGTATTTATAGAGATTTTGTCCCATGTACATTTACTCCATATCCCTTTATTTGTTCATGTGATATTATCATCTAGTAGTACCCTATGGGAAAAACACATTAAAATATCTTCTCCTCTGAAACTACCTGGCAAATTTAAACCATACTTCGTCACAATGGTCCTTAGTTGGTCCCTGTGAAAAATCTGTGCGGCATGTCCGCATCACATCCAAGATGGCTGCCAGTGAAGAACATAGTTTAAAACTACCCAAATGGGAAAGCATTCAAAGATCTTTTCTTGTGTAGACGCCAAAACATTTTGATTAATTAGTTAGAGTTTGACATCAAGTGAGCAACATTTCAGCTATACCAGGACGAGAACAAATTAATCAAATAAAAAAAATATAAGATAAAGAAGAAAGAAATAAAGGTTGAAAGGACAACTGGGGCAGCGAGTTTTGATTGCCAATGGAAAAGAAGAGAAATGGGTAGGGGCAGGAAATTTATCCTTCTATACGACTGCAATTGAGTCTGCTCCCTTAAGAAAAATATGGAAGAGTTCTTTATACTGCGCGGAGAGTGGCGTTTCTCCATACAGTTTGGCTACAACGGTTCGCGGTCAGGTTTACCGTATTATGACCTGACTACCCCGCATATACAGGGCATTCCCCTATACACAATCTGGGGACGTGTCCAGCAGCAAGTCAGCATCTCATCCAAGATGGCCGCTTACATGAACTTTTTTTTACACTTAACCCTTTGGGAAAACATATTCAAACCTCTCCTCTGAAGCTGCAAAGCCACTTGGAACCAAACTAAGGTACAGTGGTCCTTAGATGGTTATCTTCAAAAAAGTTGACAGTTAAAAAAAAGAAGGGAAATGGGGAATGTGTCAAAGAGACAACGATCCAAAGGGGAGTAACAACAACTCAAAGACACCATAAGATCTCCAATGAACGGTGAGGAAACCCCACACCCAACGGCAGGTCGGAGTCGCCCCCCCCCCAAATAAAGAGTAATCAAGTTCAACATCCTAGACTCCTATAGACATAAAGTAAACTAAGTACGTCTGCTTCCCATCAAAAATAGCGACCAGAAGGGAACTTAGTTTAGCTTTCGATCATCATTGTCTATTAACAAACTTGAAAATGACACCCTTAAACATTGGATCATTTTAATGTCTATTTTAAAACGCCATGTATAGAGGAATAAAATGAGCTGCAATAGCGATTTTGAAATGGTCATATATACAGGAACTAAATGAACTGCAACAGTACTTTTTTAGTTTTATTTTCACATTAATATATAAAATTGATAAAAGTCTTAAATTACCGCTGTAACTGTTACGTTAATGAAGGCCGATAAAAATTGGCACTCAAACCGTGATTTGATATAATATTCTATTTAAAAATAGTCGATATAGCAATTTAATTGCCATGGTAATATCAAAACACTCGTAAATAATTCCCAAAGTCCATCGGAAGGAAAACCCAGAGTCAACTGGTCTACTCCGAAATCATCCCAGGGTCTAGTGAAATGCATATCTCAATATATTAGCGAAAATAATGCGAATAAAAGGACGAAAATTTACACAGTGACGTAGAAATATGCAATAAAGAATCAGTGATAAAATGTATCGTTTTCATTTAAAAATAAGGACGTATTCGCGAGATGTTTTTCTTTGTCACAAAAGTAAATTACTTTGCGTTAGAAAAATACACGGTTTCGCGTGACAGGTTTTATCAAAACTTTTAGGATGCTATTATAAATCTTTTGATAGTAATGAATAACTTTATTAAGACACAAAACATGTCGCTTTGAATGCAAGTTGTGGCATTTTTCTGTATATCCGCATAAAGCCCACGGAAAACTCGTAAACAAGGATTTTCTGGCGCACAGCTATGTACACTATGAACAAGGTATCGTTGGATATTTATATAAAGGAACCAAGTAACGTGACTAACCTTTCTTCAATTTTCAGAAATTCATCTTTTTCAAACTTCTCGATACGGTCCTGTAAAAATATGATTAATCTGTAAAAGGGAGTAAACAGTTCAAAGTGATAAGAATACAAATGATAACCAATATAGGTGATATCAGTTAAATCTAAATATAGCACAAAATTCAGTTTTTTTTTCTTTTGCTCTATCAAATCTAGATCTATCAATAATCTTTTAATATTTTTCGGCTTACTAAATTGAATATTTTGAATTGTCTGCAGTAAGAGAAATATTTTGTTTAAAAAATAACATAATACCGAAGTTGCTGTTAATTTGGATTCTGCATATGCGCATGTCGACAACTTATAAATGTATCTTCAGTGCAGATAAAATCAAACGTTTTATAATTACTGACATTTCCGTATAATTTTCATCAATTTTGAGAACAAACTCTAAAAGCTTTCTTATTCGTTAAATTATTATCACTAGTTTGATCCTTCTGACGTGTTGATTGTAAGTCTCCAGTCCAGTTTTCTCTGTATTTCGTTGCTGGCTCAAAACCGACGATTTCATCAGATGAAATACTTAAAATACAAAGAAAAATTAATTCAAATCGAAAAAGGCAATAAACATCCAATGGACATAAATTACTGTCTCAAAATCTCATGAACCAAGTTTATGATCACGGGGGTCATTTCCTAGGTAGTGGTATATTTTGAGGTGCCGCCGGAACCCCCTCCCGGTAAAATTCGGCCACTTTTGAAATTGTTAATACAAAATTTTTACGGTCTTTACCTAAATTTGTCAAATCTTTACAATGTTTCTATTTCTCATTTACTTTTTTTTTTGTTTGTTCGTTTTTTTTTCAGAGAATCCAGGTTTTATTACCATACTAATACCGACCTTGACTTCCCGGTTGTCACATGTGTAGATCATACTTGCCCTTCTTGGGCGCCTGATGATATCCCCACCTCCCACCCCCACCCCAATTTTTAGTGAGGTTCGCAATTCTAGTGCCACAGTCTTGCAGCGTCCTTGGTCAGTTTTGTTTATTTGTTTTATCTTTGTAATATTGTCTTTATTTATTTTACATCTGAATTGCCATGGTTTTGGATTTTAGAATTTTCCCTTTTTCTCTTTTTTACTTGTTTTTCTTTTTGTCGATGAACAATATATACAAATACAGTTGTCTATGCATATAAGATGTCAAAAAAACTTATTAGCATGCAGTTTGTCTATCTAGCTTGCCTATCTGTGAGATCGTTTAATTGTCTTTTTCATTGGTTATTGAAAAATAGACGATGTTGTTGTCGGCAAAGAGTAGAACATACTGTTTATCTTGATAGATCATTGATATCGAACAGGAATAACTCGGATATACACTTGTAGTACGGAGGCTTTTTGGACTCCGGGACACATCCTGATTCTGATGACATTCCGTTTAGTATACTGTTTGCTGTCGGGTCTTATGACGTTATGGATACAGTTAGTATCCCCTTCTTTATATTTATCGACAAGAGAAGACTGACTTGGGGGAGGGGTCGCACTGAGGCAATTACTGCCCTTCCATGTTTCTTCGATCAAAAATTGTTGTCCCTCTTGTCCCATCTGCTCAAATTTTCCCCCATTCAACTTTTGTTCTGTAGAGAATTTCCTATACACTATCATATTTTCAAATTTTGGCGTTTTTATTATTTTTATAATTTCCGTATAAACAATGAACGAATATTGAGTAATCTGAACTTGAAAGAATATTGAGTAATCTGAGCTTGAGCAACGTCATTTACGAGGACGGAAGTTGAATTTCTAAATCGGTCTTGTAGTATGTGATATATCCAGTATAAACCACACTTACCAGAAGTTCCTACTGAAACCTTCGACAATTCGCTTGACAAATATTAATTTACCAGTACCCCTATATTCAATAACATCCTAAGCTCTATAATTGTAGTAGACTCGATGAGTATCCTGTGGTTGGATACGATATTGTGGTTGGCTTTTTACTGTTTTTTTTTTTTTTTTTTTTTTTTTTTTTTTTTATTTGTTTGTCTGTTTGTTTGTAATTTGGTTTGTTTTAATTTTGTCGGGCAATGGATGACAGTTGTTGTAAGAATACTTTGCACGTTTGATATGATACCACAGGCATGAAAATGTAGCGTAATTCGGCATCTAGCTATGAATTCCGCTCCAACCGATGGTAGGGGCCTCTTGAATTAACTATGAGCTATGAGCAAATGCTCATTGTTAAAGGCCTTGTGCTGACTTTAGGATGAAGAACAATAAAAAGGTTGTTCATTTGCTTGGTTCTTTGTAGAGACATTGTTTCATGTGCTCTTACTCCATATCCTTTCATTGTTTATTAACTGGAGTGAGTCTCTCCTGCAGTGTGGAGACCATAAAAAAGATTCACTACAACATGCGGAAGATATAGGCTTTCTATAATTTCAACTATGGTGTACTCGTTCTTAAGAGAATTTCCCATTTGGATACACTATCACATTTTCAAATGATGGCATTTTTTTTATAATTTCCGAATCATCAAAATTACCGGACAGCGTTATCAAGAGCCGAAGTCCATAACTAGGTGGAAACCACCGGAAAAATTGTCGACCGGAATGGTCCTGACTAGGTACAGGCACTTCAAAATAAATGCTGGGTTAAACCGGTTTTATGGCAAGCCACTCCCTTTCCACTGTGGTAGTGTCCGGTAGCAGCTCAACAGCAATTACTATTGAAAGGTCGTAGACGGTTAAAAGAAATAATCATTCCAATACTAAGTAAAATGAATCTTAAATCAGAGCTCGGACCGAAACTTCAATTTTTTCCACAAGGACCGACATCTATTGAAGAATTTTTTCAATGATCATATGAGACATTGTGGTTGTTTATATGGTTTTGTAGTCTTCTAGTGGTCCTTTTGTTGGGAAACTACTGACACATCTGGAAACAAGAGGTTCTCAGAGACCAAATTCTGCCGGATACAATTTTTAAGGGGACAATCCAAGGATTATTTTGACAAGTATGGTTTAAATTGGCCAAGTGGCTTCAGAGATCATCGAATTCGGAGTTGGGAGAGAAGAACCACGGACGCAAAGGTCACTCTGTGAACTGTGGACAAAGGAAATGTCTTACCCACATCATGCACACTTGAATCTGCACACAAATCCATAGCAGCAGTTTACCACTTGCATGACTAAGGGACAAGGGCCACCATATTATTGAAAATCAGTATGCACTCCTCAAAACACATCTGTATGTCATATATCAAGTTGCTAGGGCCACTGGTACAGGCTGTTATGTCTGGTAAAAAGTTTACTTGATCATTCATGAACGACTTAGGGCCATCATGTGGTCACCATCATGGAATCGGTATGTAATCCTCAGGACTAAATTGCATACTGAATTTCAAGTGGCATGGACGACTTGTGCAGGCTATACTAATTGACTGAGAAAAAAAATTACATGATGGTTAATGCACGACTCGAAAGTTGGGACAATGAACTAAGTAGGGATTTGAGTTGAATCCATACTGGTGATATTGTACACCAAATATTATGAACCTACGACTAGCATAAGCAAGTTCATTCTCTTTTGTTTGCAATTGTTGAAGCAGCCGCCGCCATCGCCAGAAAAGCTATCACTAAGTCTCGAAACTGTGACCCTTCGTCGCAAAGTGACACAAATGAATAAAGGGCTGCGCCGAGCGCAACGTGATACGATCGCAGCATGTCGACCACTGAAATTTGAACAAGTGTAAATTAAAATGAATTTGGACACAGTAATTAAATGCTTGACACATTAATGAACTGGATACAAACTATTGAAAATAAAAATCGTTATTAAAAGAGGTAAGCAAAATATGTTGACTACTACAATGTAACTAAAAGCTTACATCAAGAGAAATCAAGAGAAACAAACATTAGATTGAAATTGCAGTTTGGCCCCTTTGACCCCTTATAGCTTGGAAACCTTACGAGCTACGCCAAATCCATTGGCATATTACTGCAATCTTTTTATTGGAAATTTCATCAAGAGCACACTGAAAGAAGCCGCATCAAAATCCGATAAATAATGAAAATTCTACAGCCATATATGTGAAAACGCCAAATTTAACCCTTTTGGCCCCCTTTTTAAAACAGGTGGGGTTACAATGACCAAAACTAATCCAAGCCTTCCTTTTGTGCCAAAGAACATTGTGTTAAAATTTCATAAGGTTATTGACAAAAAAAAAAAAAAACAAAAGTGTCTACAGACGACGACAGCACCATACCATTATACGACCGCAAACATTTTTGAGATCGTATAGAAATTAAAATGGAGCTACGCAAAATCTGTTGACTACCAACTGAAAGCTTATATTAAGAGGAATCCAAAGAAAAAAATCCCATCATAATCTGATGAAAAATTAAGATTCCACATATTTCAAAAATTTGCAATTTTGAACCCGAACATTATTACCGTACCACTTACAGTAATCAAGAAACTCTTCTAATCAGAAAAACTAAGCTATGTTCATTAGAACATGAAATTAATGTCAAGGTCAAAAGCAATATGGCAGACTGAGGCCAACCTTAAAAAAATATTTGCCTTTTATCGACCTACTCCTAAAAAACCTACCTAGTCATAAAATTTTATTGACATTTCCCAGACAAATTTTTTTTATTCCATTTTTAGCATATTTTCTTTAAAATTAACCCCTTTTTGAAAATTTTTGACAAAAAAAATTACCTACCTACCTACTCACATCCAAAATTGATAGTCGATAAACAGCAAACAAACATTTGATTAAGGATGGCCTGACATGTACTAACCAAGACCAAGCTATATACCAAACATCATTGACGTATCATTTGTACTTATTGAGAAATAGACTTAAGCAAAAAAAATTAACCTGGGCACTGGACCGTGAAATTGAGGTCAATGTCAAAAGCCACATGGCAGACTGACATGTACTAACCACGACCAAGCTCATTACCAAATATCATTGACCTATCACTTGAAGTATCGAGAAACAGACTGAAGCAGAAAACGTAACCTGGTCACTGGACCGTGAAATTGAGGTCAAGGTCAAAAGCCATATAGCAGACTGACATGTACTGACCAACACCAAGCTATATACCGAATATCATTGACATATCAATTGTAGGTACATAGTATTGAGAAATAGACTTAAGCAAAAAAAATATCCTGGTCACTGGACCGTAAAATGGAGGTCAAGGACAAAAGCAATATGGCAGACTGACATGTACTAACCAAGACCAACCTATATACCAAATATCATTGACATATCACTTGTAGTTATTGAGAAACAGACTTCAGCAAACAAATTACCTGGTCACTGGACCGTAAATTGAGTTCAACGTCAAAAACCATATGGCAGACTGACATATACTAACCAAGACCAAGCTAAATACCAAATATCATTGAATATCACTTGTACTTATTGAGAAACAGAATTAAAAAACTTAACCTGGTCACTGGACAGTGACATTGAGGTCAAGGTCTAATGCCATAAATAGCAGACTGACATGTGCTAACCAAGACCAAGCTATATACCAAATATAATTGACTTATCCCTTGTAGTTATTTAGAAACAGACTTCAGCTAAAAAAGCTTAACCTAGTCACGGGACCGTGAAATTGAGGCCAAGGTCAAAAGCCATATGACAGACTGACATGTACAATCTAAGGCCAAGCTATATGCCAAATATCATTGAACTATAACTTGTAGTTATTGAGAAACAGACTTAAGCAAAATACTGGGCCATGAAATTGAGGTCAAGGTCAAAAGCCATATGGCAGACTGACATGTACTAACCAAGACCAAGCTATATACCAAATATCATTGACATGTCACTTGTAGTTATTGAGAAACAGAATTAAACAAAAACAAAAAACTAAACCGTCACTGGACAGTGAAATTGATTTCAAGGTCTATGGCCATATATAGCAGATTGACATGTGGTAACTAAGATCAAGCAATATACCAAATATAATTGACATATAGCTTGTAGTTATTGAGAAACAGTTTTAGGCTAAAAAAGCTTAACCTGGTCACTGGACCGTGAAATTGAGGTCAATGTCAAAAGCCATATGGCAGACTGACATGTACAATCCAAGACCAAGCTATATACCAAATATCATTGACATATAGCTTGAAGTTCTTGAGAAACAGACTTAACCAAATAAAAACTTAACCTGGTAACTTTGCCGTCAAATTGAGGTCAAGGTCAAAAGCCATCTGGTAGACTGACATATACTAACCAAGACCAAGCTATATTCCAAATATCATTGACATATCACTTGTAGTTATTGAGAAACAGAATTAAACAACAAAAACTTAACCTTGTCACTGGACCGTGAAATTGAGGTCAAGGTCTAAAGCCATATATAGCAGACTGGCATGTACAATTCAAGACCAAGCTATATACCAAATATCATTGACCTATAGCTTGAAGTTATTGAGAAACAGGCTTAAGCAAGACAACTTAACCTGGTCACTTGATTATGGGTCCGGCAGATAGTGTTCGCCATAAGCTATCTATGGACCAAATATAAAGGTCTTACATTTAAGGCTTCTATATAATAACTGTGTTTACGCCGCCGTCGCCGTCATACTTTGATTGCCTATGTCTCGCTTTCCGCGACTTTTGTCGCGGGCGAGACAAAATCACATCTAAATACGTTGAAAAAATAATAATTTTAGGTTATCTGCATGTTATCAATTTTGGCCCCATTGGACCCTCAGAGTTCAGAAAGGAAACAATTATCAAAAACTTGATGGTGCAGCACCATATTAATTTTTCATAAGGAATCCATTGCAAAAATTGCATCAAAATCGGCCATAATATGAAAAAATTTTTTTTCGAAATCTGCCCCTTTTGGATCCCGTTTATCTCATGAACGGTACATGCCATGGAAATCCGTTGGCATACCCCAGATTGGATATTTGCTAACTGAAAAAACTCATCAAAATCCGATAAATGTTAAAGATTCTGCAGTCAAATATGTGAAAAACACCCGATTTAACCTTCTTTGGCCCCTTTTTCGAGAACGGGCGGACCAGGAACATGAAATTATAGCCACGGCTTATGCAAGTGCCAAGAAACATTAAATGATCCGTCCACTAGAACCAAAGTTATGCTGTCCACAGACACCGACACCGACGAAGAGACGACTGGTCCATACCATAATATGACCGCACATTTTTGTGGTCGTATACATATATTCAAAAACAAAATGAAAAATGCACTTCTGCTATATATAATGAAACATTGCCACAAATTGACCCATTTCCAGTTTTACATGATTTATCTCCCCTCTCACTTCCGGTTTCAAAACTGTGGCTATTGTGTAGAAAGCAATAAAGGAGGATATTCATCTATGACGTCATCTATGTGCTTTATTTTTTTCTGCCTTTATTACCACTTTGCTGTTAAATGATTATGTACAAATATTTTACACATTTCCCTTTTGTTTGTTTTTTTAATAAAAAAAATCTATCAATATTGGCCATTTATTAAAATTTTATTATTTTAGTTTAGCTTTACTGTTGGTTTATCCCGGGTTGGGGGGGTAACTTCCATTATTGCAGTATACGGGGATGTGCAAAAAATTCGGGCGTGGTTTTTTGCATAAAATATATAAATTCGGTTTGGTTTTAAAAAAAATACATAAATTTGCATGCAGACATAATAATCTATATAGATTTGGGTATAAAAAAGGGAAAAAGGTCAATTATTTATGAAACAACATAATTCCTGATCATTATTTTCTTTAAATGTTCCAATATTTCATGTACTTTTTTGCTTCTTTTGTTTATTCTTTTTTTAATTATCATATTAAAATCAATGGTATATGAGTATATTCGGGTCCTAAATTTAGTGTTGTTATATAAATTTAGGGTATGTTTTAAGTGCATGTGTATATAAATTCGGGGCATGTTTCCGAGATTATTTTGGCACATCCCTACCAGAAAAACTACCG
>MJUU01039354.1:121237-155242 GCA_002080025.1 Modiolus philippinarum
CTGAGCACAACATGATACACATGATACGATCGCAGCATGGCGACCACTGAAATTTGAACAAGTGTAAATTAAAAAGAGGTAAGCAAAATCTGTTGACTACTAACTAAAAGCTTACATCAAGAGAAATCCAGGGAAACAAACATAGGAAGCAGTCACAGCCTGCTAAGCTCACCTCGTTGCGCAGCATTGTCACATGTTGCACATGTCAGTAAACAGGAATGGACTATAATCATTCTTTTTAACAGATTTAGTCATGCATAAATTGTAGTTTACAGTCTGCATCGGAAGCATTAATTGTTGTTGTCATTCCAAATTGCATCATACATACCGATATGGTTGCTAAGGGACATGTCCGTAAGCAGGAATGAACTTTAACCATTCTACCTAACCAAGTCGCTCATGCGTAAAATGTAGGTCAGAGACAGCATCCGAAGCATGCATTGTTGTTGTCATCCCAAAATGCATCATACAAACATGTACATACCAATATGGTTGATGTGGGCCATGTCAGTAAGCATCAATGGACTTTAACCATTCTACCTAACAAAGTCGCTCATGCGTAAAATGTAGGTCAGAGACAGCATCCGAAGCATGCATTGTTGTTGTCATCCCAAAATGCATCATGCATACCAATATGGTTGATGCTGGCCATGTCAGTAAGCGGGAATGGACTTTAACCATTCTACCTAACCAGCTCGCTCATGCGTAAAATGTAGGTCAGAGACATCATCCGAAGCATGCATTGTTGTTGTCATCCCAAAATGCATCATACATACCAATAAGGTTGATGTGGGCCATGCCAGTAAGCATGAATGGACTTTAACCATTCTACCTAACCAAGTCGCTCATGCGTAAATGTAGGTCAGAGACAGCACCCGAAGCATGCATTGTTGTTGTCTTCCCAAAATGCATCATACATACCAATATGGTTGATGTGGGCCATGTCAGTAAGCAGGAATGGACTTTAACCATTCTTCCTAACCAATTTGCTCATGCATAAAATGTAGATCAGAGACAGCATCCGAAGCATGCATTGTTGTTGTCATCCCAAAATGCATCATACATACCAATATGGTTGATGTGGGCCATGTCAGTAAGCATGAATGGACTTTAACCATTCTACCTAACAAAGTCACTCATGCGTAAAATGTAGGTCACAGACAGCATCCGAAGCATGCATTGTTGTTGTCATCCCAAAATGCATCATAGATACCAATATGGTTGCTAAGGGACATGTCAGGATGCGGGAATGGACTTTAAACATTCTACCTAACCAAGTCGCTCATGCGTAAAATGTAGGTCACAGACAGCATCCGAAGCATGCATTGTTGTTGTCATCCCAAAATGCATCATGCATACCAATATGGTTGATGTTGGCCATGTCAGTAAGCGGGAATGGACTTTAACCATTCTACCTAACCAGCTCGCTCATGCGTAAAATGTAGGTCAGAGACAGCATCCGAAGCATGCATTCCAGTCGTCATCCCAAAGTGCATCAGGCATACCAATATAGTTGATGTGGGGCATGTCAGTAAGCAGGAATGGACCTTAACCATTCTTCCTTACCGGACGCGGACGCCGACGCCGACACGGACGCTAGGGGTATCACATAAGCCCCACTCACTTCGTGAGGTGAGCTAAAAATTAGATTGAAATATTGCAATTTGGCCCCTTTGACCCCTTATATTGGAAACCTTAACAGCTACGCCAAATCCATTGGCATATTACTGAAAAAATACAAAGAACGGAATCCAAAGAAAAAAATCCCATCGAAATCTGATGAAAAATAAAGATTTCACATATTTCTTTTAATTGCAATTTTGGCCCCTTTGGCCCATAATAGCTCTGAAACGGTAAGAACTATGCCAAATCCATTGACATACCATTGAAAGCTTACAATGTGAGGATTTCAAAGAAAAACAAGAGCTGTCGCCCAATGGCGACCACGTATATACCCCCACTCATTGTACCCTGGATAAAAAAAAATCATTTTTTCGCTACATTTCAAAATTCAAGTCCAGGTTTCATCAAACAGAAGTATACATCTGACGAGACTCAAAATAGGAGGTTCCTTACAACTAACCATATAGAGGCTGCATAACAATTTAGAAATCAATCACTCGTATAGAAGCTGAGAAAAATGTGACAAAAATTCATGTTTTTACTACATTTCGTAACTAAGTCCACATTCGTCAAACAGGAAGTGCACATCTGACAGGACTCAAAATAGGACGTTCTTTACAAGTAATCGTAGAGGCTGCATACCAATTTTGAAATGCACCCCTCTTGTAGAAGCTGAAAAAAATGCGACGAAAAATTTATGTTTTCACTACATTTCGTAACTAAGTCCACATTTCGTCAAACCGGAGGTACACATCTGACAGGACTCAAAATAAGAAGTTCCTTACAACTAACCATAAAGAGGCTGCATACCAATTTTGAAATCAATCCCTCTTGTAGAAGCTGAGAAAAATGCGACAAAAAAATTATGTTTTCGCTATACTTCGTAACTTCCTCATTTCGTCAAACAGGAAGTTCACATCTGACAGGACGCAAAATAAGATGCTCCTTACAACTAACCATAAAGAGCTTGCAAACGAATTTTGAAATGAATCTCTTTTGCAGAAGCTGAGAAAAATTCGACGAAAATTTTCATATTTTCACTACATTTCGTAACTTAGTCCACATTCGTCAAACAGGAAGTGCACATCTGACAGGACTCAAAATAGGGCGTTCTTTACAACTAACCATATAGAGGCTGCATGCCTATTTGAAATGAATCCCTTTTGTAGAAGCTCAGAAAAATCCGACGAAAAATTCATGTTTTCACCACATTTCGAAACTATAAGTCCCCATTTTGTCAAACAGGAAGTACACATCTGGCAGAACTCAAAATAGGACATTACTTACAACAAACCATATAGAGGCTGCATACCAATTTTTAAATGATTCCCTCTTGTAGAATCTGAAAAAATGCGGCGAAAAATTTCATGTTTTCACTACATTTCGTAACTTCCTCATTTCGTCAAACATCTGACAGGACTCAAAATAGGAAGTTCTTTACACCTAACCATATAGAGACTGGATGCCAATTTTGAAATGAATCCCTTTTGTAGAAGCTGAGAAAAATGCGACAAAATTTTTTTATGTTTTCACTACATTTCGTAACCAAGTCCACATTTCGTCAAACAGGAAGTGCACATCCGACAGGACTCAAAATAGGACATTCCTTACAACTACCCATATAGAGGCAGCATACCAATCTTGAAATGAATCCTTCTAGTAGAAGCTGAGAAAAATGCTACGAAAAAATCATGTTTTCACTACATTTCGAAACTAAGTCCACATTTTTTCAAACAGGAAGTACACATCTGACGGAACTCAAAATAGGACGTTCCTAACAACTACCCATATTGGGGCTGTATACCAATTTTGAAATCAATCCCTCTTGTAGAAGCTGAGAAAAATGCGACGAAAAATTTCATGTTTTCACTACATTTTGTAACTTCCTCATTTCGTCAAAGAGGAAGTGCACATCTGACAGGACTCTAAATAGGATGTTCTTTACAACTAACCATATAGAGGCTGCATACCTATTTTGAGATGAAACCCTCTTGTGGATGCTGAGAAAAACTCGACGAAAAATTCACGTTTTCAAATTGTCGGACGAACGGACGGACAGACGGACGGACGGACGAACGGATGGACAAGGTGAATCCTGTATACCCCACACTCTATCGAGTGGGGCTATGAAATATCCCATTGAAATCAGATGAAAAATGAAAATTTTAGATTACCTACATGCTTGCAATTTTGGCCCCTCAGAGTTCAGAAAGGAAACAAAATATAAAAAATCTGATGGCGGAGCGCATATGTTTATTTTTCATAAGGAATCCATTGCATTGCATAAAAATCGGACTAAAACTAAAAAAATAAAATTTTGAAATTCACCTCTTTTGGGCCCATTTATCTCATAAAAGGTACATGCCACATGAAATCTGTTGACATACTATTGATTGGAAATTTCCTCAAGAGCACACTGAAAGAAACCGCATCAAAATCAATATATAATAAAATTCTACAGCCATATATGTGAAAACATCAAATTTAACCCCTTTCGCCCATTTTTAAAAAAAAAAACAGGTGGGGTCACAATAACCAAAACTAATCCAAGCCCTCCTTTTGTGCCAAAGATCATGGTGTTAAAATTTCATAAGGAACAAGAACTTTAGTTATTGACAAAAAGGCGACGACGACAACGACGACGACGACGACAGCACCATACTATTATACGACCGCAAAAATGTTTGCAATCCTATAAAAAACAGTGAGAGCTACGCAAAATTTTTTTACTACCAACTGAAAGCTTACATCAAGAGAAATCCTAAGAAAAAAAATCCCATTATAATCTGATGAAAAATTAAGATTTCACATATTTCAAAAATTTGCAATTTGGACCCAAATATTACCGTACCACTTACAGTAATCGAGAAACTCTTCTAATCAGAAAAACTAAGCTATGTTCACTAGACCCTGAAATTTGGGTCAAGGTCAAAGCAATATGGCAGACTGACATGTACTTTCCAAGACCAAGCTATATTCCAAACATCATTGACGTATCACATGTAGTTATTGAGAAACAGACTTATTATATAAGCAAAAAAATAACCTGGGCAAGGGCCGTGAAATTGAGGTCGAGGTCAAAAGCCATATAGCAGACTGACATGTACCAACCAAGACCAAGCTATATACCAATCACTTGTAGTTATTGAGAAAGACTGAAGCAGAAAACGTAACCTGGTCACTGGACCGTGAAATTGAGGTCAAGGTCAAAACCCAGATGGCAGACTGACATTTACTTACCAAGACCAAGCTATATACCAAATACCATTGACATATCACTTGTAGGTATTGAAAAACAAACTTAAGCAAAAAACGTAATCTGGTCACTGGACCGTAAAATAGAAGTCAATGTCAAAAGCCATATTGCAGACTGACATGTACTAACCAAGACCAACCTATATACCAAATATCATTGACATATCACTTGTAGTTATTGAGAATGAAACTTAAGTTAAAAAAAAACTTAACCTAGGCACTAGACCGTGAAATTTGGGTCAAGGTCAAAAGCCATATGGCGAACTGACATGTTCTAAGACAAAGCTTCATGCCAAATATCATTGATACGACTTGAAGTTATTGAGAAACAGACATAAGCAAAAAACTAAACCTTGTCAATGGACCGTGAAATTGAGGTCAAGGTCAAAAGCCATATGGCAGATTTACATTTACTAACCAAGACCTAGGTATATACCAAATTTCATTGACATATCACTTGTAGTTATTGAGAAACAGACTTAACCAAAAAAAAAAAATAATAAACTTACCATGTCACTGGACTGCTAAATTCAGGTCAAGGTCAAAAGCCATATGACAGACTGACATGTACTATCCAAGACCAAGCTATATACCAAATATCATTGACGTATCACTTATAGTTATTGAGAAACAGAATTAAACAAAAAACTTAACCTGGTCACTGGACCGTGAAATTGAGGTCAAGGTCTAAACCCAAATATAGCAGACTGACATGTGCTATCCAAAACCAAGCTAGTTACCAAATATCATTGACCTGTAGCTTGTAGTAATTGAGAAACAGACTTAAGCTAAAAAAAAAATTAACCTGGTCACTGGACCGGGAAATTGAGGTCAAGGTCAAAAGCCATCTGGCAGACTTACATATACAATTCAAGACCAAGCTATATACCAAATATCATTGACCTATAGCTTGTAGTTATTGACAAACAGACTTACGCAAAAAACTTAAACTGGTCACTTGGCCGTGAAATTGAGGTCAAGGTCAAAAGCCATATGAGAGACCGACATGTACTAACCAAGACCAAGCTTTATACCAAATATCACTGACATATCACTGGTAGTTATTTAGAAACAGACTTAAGCAAAAAAACTTATGCTGGACTAAAGCAAAAAAAAACTTAACCTGGACACTGGACCGTGACATTAAGGTCAAGGTCAAAAGCCATATGGCAGACTGGCATGCACTAACCAAGACAAAGCTATATACCAAATATCGTTGACTTCTAGCCTGTAGTTATTGAGAAATTGATTTATAAAAAAAAACTTAAACAGGTCACTGGACCGCGAAATATAGGTGAAGGTCACATGATTTTGGGTCCGGCAGATAGTGTTCGCCGTAAGCTTTCTATGGACCATATATAAAGGTCCTACATTGAAAGGCTTCTATATAATAACTTGTGTTTACGCCACCGTCGCCGTCATACTTTGCACGCATATGTCTCGCTTTCCGCGGGCGAGACAAAAATCAGATCTAAATCCGTTGAAAAATGATAATTTTAGGTTATCTGCATGTTTGCAATTTTGGTCCTATTGGCCCCTCAGAGTTCAGAAAGGAAACTATTATCAAAAATCTGATGTTGCAGCACCATGTTAACTTTTCAAAAACTCTTCAAAAAATTGCATCAAAATCGACCTTAATATGAAAAAGAAATAAAATTTTCGAATTTTGCCCCTTTTGGGCCCCATTTATCTCATGAACGGTACATGCCACATGAAATCCGTTGACATACCTCAGATTGGAAATGTGCCAAGGAGCACACTGGAAGAAATCCAATCAAAATCCGATAAATGATCAAGATTCTAGTCAAAGATGTGAAAACACCCGATTTAACCTTTTCTGGTCCCTTTTTCTAAAACGGGCGGGCAAGGAACATGAAATTATAACCAAGGCTTAGCCATGTGCCAAGAAACATCATACTAAAACAAGAGCTGTCGCCGAATGGCAATCAGGTATACCCCCACTCATTGAACCCTGGATCAAAAATTCATGTTTTCACTAAATGTCGTAATTAAGTCCAATTTCGTCAAACAGTAAGAACACATCCCACAGGACTCAAAATAGGACGTTCCTTATAACTAACCATATAAAGGCTGCATACTAATTTTGAAATCAATCCTTCTTGTAGAAGTTGAGAAAAATGCGACGAAAAATTAATGTTTTCACTACATTTCGTGACAAAGTCCACATTTTGTCAAACAGGAAGTACACATCGGACAGGACTCAAATTAGGACGTTCCTTATAACTAACCATATAGAGGCTGCATACCAATTTTGAAATCAATCCCTCATGTAGAAGCTGAGAAAAATGTGACGAAATTTTTTTTCGGGCGAAAGGACGAACGGACGGACAAGTTGAATGCAGTATACCCCCTCTTGAGTGGGGTATAATTTATAAATGATCCGTCCACTACAATCAAAGTTATGCTGTTCACAGACAACGACGCAGACGCCGACGACGACTTTGCTATACAATAATCATGATAATACGAGCCAAGGATGTATATTACTACATCCTTGTACGAGCGCAAATTTTTGCGGTCCTATAAAAATACTCAAAAACAAAATGCAAGATGCACTTCTGCAATATATACTGAAACCTTGCTATCTTTTGCTGGACAACATTTTTTTCGTTTTGGCAACACTTTTTATCAACAGGTCATAGGTATTCTCATAGATACTAATTGTGCACCTCTCATTGCAGATCGTTTTCTGTTCTGTTACGAACGAGACTTCATGAAAAAACTTCATAATGGAGCTATACCAAACAATGATAAACTTATTTTCAATGATAACAGCAGGTATATTGACGATATCCTTACTACTGACAATCCCCAGTTTTTAGATAATGTTGTAGACATCATTTACCCACAAGATCTGAAATTTAATAAAGCTAACAATGACTCAAAATACTGCCCTTTTCTTGATCTAACGATCATTATTGACTCTGGTAAAATAAAAACTAAAATATATGATTAAAGGGATGATTTTGATTTCACTATTACTAATTTCCCTTTCCTTGACGGCGACATTCCTCTGGCTCCATCCTACGGGGTATACATTTCTCAACTAGTATAATTCGCACGCGTTTGCTCTTGTCTTGATGATTTTGATTAATGTAACCTTACTTTCACTGCAAAACTTTTACAACAAGGTTACAGATTTCAAAAGTTGTTGAACACTTTTAAGAAGTTTTATAATACAATGTAGATATGAAGATTTGATTTCTAAATATGGCGTTATATTACTATGGGCATTTCTAATCCTCGTTTTTATGGAAATGTTGTTAAAAAATGCCAAAAACAGATTAAAAGATCCAGTAAACTGTGACATAACTTACATTCTTCACGTAATAGGGGATACTCTGCTCGAATCGGTAAAATTGGCAGCGAGATCTAGTGACCTGAAAATTTTACATACATACTGGCCTCTCACTGATACTGCCGATGTCTACTGAAATATATGACGATTCTTGACCAAACCCTTCGGGAAGTTTTGAATCTGATTTTTCGGCTTTCGTAGTGCGACAGTGTTTTACCAGCAGACTACACTCCATGAGCTAACCGGCAATTTTGCGGCGAGCACCCCTTGACCCATCTCTCAAAATTATGTATCGTCATTTTGTCTCCTTTCAAGATTGTGATCATTGGGTTGGTAGTCTACCTGTATTTGGTTTTATTCGTATGTTTATGATACTACAGGGAAATGGGACAGATAAAGGGGAGGTTTGGGTAACCATGATTTAGTTTAACCCTACTGCTGGCTTTTGCTAGTGCCGGTACCAAGTCTGGCTGTCCCGAGTTCACTTGTGTTTTTCCTGTGTAGATCCCTGGCAGATTGTGGCATGTGACTATAATTTTCAGCCATTGTAGATGTTTCCTGTTATCCTATCTTTTGAATTGGTGTGTGGAAGAGCTGCACATAATGGAGGCATACCCTTATTCCAATAAAAAGACCAAGTCGAATGACAGCTTGAAAATATGGAAAATATAAAATTAAGGGAAAAATGCATGGTGCTCATCAACAATATATACTAAAGCATTCCTGCAAGTTTTGTGGAAAAGTACCATGCAGCTTAGGAGATGTGGATAATGCTAAAAATATTGATGTCATACAGGTGGACAGACCGATAACAAATAATAATCCCTATTTGTCATTTCTAAACTATATACAGATGGCACTAAAATTACCAAAATTTGACAAACAACTACCGCACCTCATTTCTTATATGTTTTGTTTAATTTGCTTTCATTACTTTCAGAGTAAACGAGAGCTGTCGCCGAATGGCAGCCAAATATACCCCCCGCTGATTGAACCCTGAATCGATATGGTAAGTGCAAAATTAAGTTGGTGTGGACACAATACAGGTATGGACACAGTACAAGTGTGGACACAATACAAGTATGGACACAATGATATAATCTTCAAGAAAGAACTTTTCACAAGGGTTCCAATGAAAACACTCTATCTAAATCAGACAAATATAAAATTCACTTTTTTTTCAGCCTATTTGACATTTTACACATCTACATATAGTGTTCTTACTTTGTGTAAAGTTTCATTAAATTCCTTCAAGTGGTTTAAGAGGAGTTGCGCTTACGAGGTAACCCATACATGGGGAATCAACGAAAAGTCAAAGTCGGATTATCTCCCCTTCCTGGTTTCAGACAATAATTACATTCCTTCATGCACATCTCCATATAGTGTCCTTCCTTTGTGTAATGATTCATCAAAATCCTTCTTGTGGTTTAAAAGGAGTTGCACTTACGAGGTAACCCATACACAGGGAATCAAAGAAAAGTCAAAATCAAATTATCTCCCTTTCCTGGTTTCGGACAATAATTAAATTCCTTCATGCACATCTCCATATAGTGTTCTTACTTTGTGTAAAGTTTCATTAAATTCCTTCAAGTGGTTTACGAGGAGTTGCGCTTACGAGGTAACCCATACATGGGGAATCTTTTAAGTCAAAGTCCAATTATCTCCCCTTCCTGGTTTTGGACAAAAATTATATTCCTTCATGCACATCTCAATATAGTGTCCTTCCTTTGTGTAAAGTTTCATCAAAATCCTTCTTGTGGTTTAAGAGGAGTTGTGCTTACAAGGTATCCTATAAATAGGGAATCAACGAAAAGTCAAAGTCAAATTATCTCCCCTTCCTGGTATCGAACAATAATTATATTCCTTCATGCACATCTCCATATAGTGTCTTTCCTTTGTGTAAAGTTTCATCAAAATCCTTCAAGTGGTTTAAGAGGAGTTGCGCTTATGAGAAGTGTGGACAGACGGACGGACAGACACACAGACAGACAGACAGGGTGATTCCTATATACCCCCCAAACTTTGTTTCCGGGGGGTATAATGATCATGCTGTCTCAATTCCTGTAGGATATGAATTGCCGTGAATTTGGAATTTCTCTTTTCCTCATTTTTGCTTCGGTATTCAATATTCTTATAGGATCCAATTATAAACTATGCTATTTTTTATCCAATCAGAAAGAACATGATCATTGTTAGTAAAGGATTGACCTTTTATACATCAATCATGTAAAGTAGTGGATATTATCAAAATTAGAACAGCTAATTGATGACAGACAGACAACTGGTGCTAAGTAATGGCGATAGCTCACACTGACCTTTTAAGTCATGTGGGCTACAAATGTATAAGTTTTCTTTACATACCAAATATGTAAAATTTTATTTTTGTCGGATTGGAACAATAAGAGTAATCTTTGAAAAGGACCTTCCATACATCATTCCTGTAAAATTCAGTTGAATTTGCTTCAGTGGTTTCAGAGGAGAAGATGAAAATATGATTTTTTCCATATGGTCCATTGTTAAACCTAAGTTCAGCTCTGGGGGCCATGTTTTTATCGGATCAGAACAAAATGAGCAATCCTTGTAAAAGACATTCCATAGATCATTCCTGTAAAGTTTGGTTGAATTTACGTCAGTGATTTCAGAGGAGATGAAAATTTGATTTTCCCAAAGGGTCCAATGTTAAATTTTATTACATGCTGGCAGCCATCAGAAGAAAATTAGCACTCTATGTAAAGAACCTTGAATACACCATTCCTGTAAAATTTGGTTGAATTTGTTTCAGATGTTTCAGAAAAAAATCCAAAAGTAGTTTAAAGTGAATGTAGACACAGTAAAGAGCTTGACACAATAATTAGATGGACACAAAAAAGAAGCTTGACAGTTATTAGCTGGAAACAAAATAGGGAAAAAATCAACCCTTTTGATCACTTACTGATAAAAAACCAAAAAAGCTTTGAAAATATGTACTATCAACTAAAACTTTACATCCATAGAAATTCATAGAAAAAAATTCCATCGAAATTGGATGAAAAATAAAGATTTGACATATTTAGAAAAATTGCAATTTTGGCCCCTTTGACCCCTTGCAGCTCGGAAACGGTAAGAGCCATGCCAAATCCGTTGAATTACTACTGAAAGCTTAGATCAAGAGGAGTCCAAAGAAAAACATCCCATCGAAATCCGATGAAAAATAAAAATTCTACATAATCTGCAAATTCGCAATTTTGGCCCTTTGACCCCTTGTATCTCTGAAACGGTAAGAGCTACGCCAAATCCGTTGAAATACTGCTGAAAGCTTAGATCAAGAGGAATCCAAAGAAAAAAATCCTATCGAAATCCAATGAAAAATAAAAATTCTACATAATCTGCAAATTCCCAATTTCGGCCCCTTTCAGCCCCTCATAGCTGGGAAAGGAAACAAGTTATCAAAAATCTAATAGTTGAGCGCCTCCTTAATTTTTCACAAGGAATCCATTGAAAAAAATGCATCAAAATCGGACTTAAAATAAAAAATATATTTTTTTTTGAGATTTGCCCCTGTTGGGCCCCATTTATCTCGTGAGCGGTACATGCTTCTTGAAATCCGTTCACATAAAGCAGATTGGAAATTTCCTCAGAAGCACACTGAAACAAACCCCATCATAATCCAATAAATAATAAAGATTCTACAGTCAAAAATGTGAAAACACCCAATTTCACCCCTTTTTGGCCCCTTTTTCTAAAAAAGGCGGGGCCACCAACTCAAAACTAAAACCTCTGTTTACGCGTATGCCAAGATACATCATACTAAAATTTCATATTGATCCGTCCACTAGAAGCAAAGTTCTGCTGTCCACAGACGCCGATGACGCCGACACAAACACCGATGCCGACGACGCCAACACCATACCATTATACGACCGCAAAATTTTTGTGGTCGTATAAAAAGTTATAGCTCGGACAAGACTTTTCCTAATAAAACCAATAATCTGACCTTGATGACAAAGTTCAAGATCAGAGGTCATCAATCATGGTATATGACACATCGTCTCAAGGTGGTCTACCTACATGCAAAATATCAAAAGCCTACCTCAAAAGGCAAAAAAGTTATAGCCCGGACACGGCTTTTCCTTTTAAAACCAATAATTTGACCTTGATGACAAAGTTCATGGTCAAAGGTCATCAATCATGGTACATGACACATGTCTCAAGGTGATCTACCTACATGCAAAACATCATAAGCCTACCTCAAGACAAAAAAGTTATAGCCCGGACACGACTTTGTTACGGACGGACGGACGGACGGACGGACAGAGTGATTACTATAGGGCGTCCACCACTATGTGGCAGGCCCTAATAAAAGGCAGCATGTGTTATATTATACTGAACATCTTGACTATATTAGTTCTTCAAGTAACGCCAATGACTTCACTGTACAAATAGAGTATGCGGCATACTCGGCAGAAGGCCAATGACGTCACTGCACAAATAGAGTGTGCGGCATACTCGGCAGAAGGGTGGTATACTCAACAGAGGGTGGTATATCAAAATTCAGGACATTCATGTGAAGTTTAAAATAAAACATTACTGTATACCAATTTGTTAAATGATATACACTAGTAATCTGTGGTAGCAATAGTACATAAATGTTTGTCCCAACAAAAATCATGTAGTGGAGTTTAAACTTTTATTTGAAAAATAATAACAAATGGAGGTCTTCCAAAATATTAATTGAATTTCTTTTTTAGCATTTCATTGACAATATTAAATAATTTTCAAAAAATTTATATCCATTTAAATTCATTCAATTAAAACATCTGCTTTATTTATAAACATGACATAATGCTACTCTATTACACATTTACACAATTTTTAAAATGATTTATGCTTTCAGGGAGTATGAGTGTCTGTTACGGTGATTTAAGTGTGACCTTATACCAAGATTTTTGCCAACAGCTACAACAGCTTTGCAAATTGACAGAAAAATAAGTCCATATAAGTCACCAATAGCTACTGTGAATAGATAAAACATCACTGTAAAAGGCAATTAGCATATGGTATAATATATTTGTTTAAAATTGAAAGAGCTCTGTATATAGATAAAATTAGGCAAAAGAAATCATACATTGATGTGCTAATTTTGCATATAATTGTAAAGAGATCAAAATTTTTGCCGGAAAATGATTTTTTCTTGAATTTTCATTGCATTTATTTGGTTTTTCTTTGGCATTAAAACTCACAAATTTTTTTTTTTTTTTAAATTCCTGACTGCTTTTCAAATACATTTAAATGAGATACATGCATATAAAAAGAAAACTTTATACATTTGTAAATATGTGCAAAGAAATTTGAATTTTGAATGGATAAAATTGGAAGATTTCACATGTATTTGACAACTGTACTCCCTAAATGGTTAACTCTTACATGTACTACAAATTACATTTCTTAGCTTGACATTGTAAATTAAATGCAAAATAACCAATATAAACAAGCCTATCACAAGGACATAAAACAATATGTGAAAGGAATTGTAAGTCTATGGATAAATGTCCATTTGTTCAAGAAACTGATGCCAATACAGTAATAATAAAGGGCTACACCGAGCGTAGCATGATACAACCGCAGCACGTCAACCACTGAAATTTGAACGAGTGGATTTTAAAGTGAATGTGGGCATAGTAAATAAGAGCTTGACACAATAATTAGATGGACACAAGAAGGAGCTTGACGCAGTTATTTGCTGGACACAAACTAGGGAGAAAAATCAGCCCTTTTGATCACTTATGGATAAAAACGATAAAAGTTATGCAAAATCTGTTGACTACCAACAAAAAGCTTATATCAAGAGAAATCCAAAGAAATAAATCCCATCTAAATCCAATGAGAAATAATAATTTTAAGTTATCTGCATGTTTGCAATTTTGGCCCCATTGGCCCCTCATAGTTCAGAAAGGAAACAAGTTATCAAAAATCTGATGTTGCAGCACCATATTAATTTTTCATAAGGAATGCAAAAATTTGCCTCAAAATCAAGACTAAAAATAGAAAAATTATTTCTTTAAAATTTACCCTTTTGGGCCCTATTTATCTCATGAACGGTACATGCCATGTGCAATCCGTTGACATAATCCCAGACTGGAAATTTGCTAAGGGAGACACTGAAAGAAACCCCATCAAAGTCCAATAAATAATAAAGATTCCATGGTAATATATGTGAAAACACCTGATTTAACCTTCTTTGGCCCCTTTTCTGAAATGGACGGGGCTAGGAACAAGATATTGATACCCGGGCTTAGCCATGTGCCAAGAAACATCATACTCAAATTTATAAATGATCCGTTCACCAGAAACAAAATTATGCTGTCCACAGACACGAAAATGCCCAATTTTACCCCTTTTTTCTGAAACAGGCAGGGCAAGGAACCCGAAATTAAAACCCAGGCCTAGGCCTAAATTCAGTTGGCAACAGGACTGAGTCAATTGTGAAAAATGGAACTGAAAGAACTAAATATACAGACATAAACATGAAATCACAAGAGACTACTAGCAGTTAACTGACATGCCAGCTCCAGACCCATTACCAACTGACAAAGTAAGTTATGCACCCCCAGTATACAGCTTCCACGAAGATCCCTTCCTGTGAGGAGTTTAGGATAATGATTTCATGCATATACCGGAATACATAACCCGTGTCCATGCAATACAGATTTTAGAAATTTAGAATGTGTTTAGTTAAAATGCAAAGACCCTATCGAAAAATCAATGTTAATACCAAAGAAGGCCATACGTAATGACTTGACGACAATACCATAATTATAACCCTTTATAACTCTACTTTGACAAGAGTTCTATTTTGCGAAGAATCCTTCAAACATAAAATTAGTAATTATACTGTGAAAGTACTATTGTTCGTGGGGTTCCAAACCAGGAAATTAAATTCCCAACGAAATGCATTCTTTATCTGAGTTTTAATGCATAAATTTCTAAATTAAGAATTTAAGTATGCATGAAATAGCGATATTTATGAAAACAACGAAAGTTGATGTCCACGAATAATAGAAACAGGCTGTGCACAATAAGTCAAGATAAAGCCCTCTTGAAACCAGTCCTAGCATGGCATAGTTTTATTGTTAAAATATTCATTTAATCTGCAAATCAAAATATTTGGATCTGAGAGTGCAGCAAATATTAACTAGAATGATTTTCATGTCAAAATTAGGCTAAAATGCAATTTTCTTTAGCAAGCTTTTATCTAAGTTTAACTGATACGATTCAGATGTAAATGCTCTTGATTGTTAAAATATCTGTTGTTAATTCTACAGTCTTTTCACAGTAATTATTTGAATCTCTGCTAAGTTGAAATATAACCATATTCCCTCTTAAATGAAGGTTGACCTTTGAATTAAAGCATATTGAAATGAGCATAAAAGTTGACACTAACCAACCCAAGAGACTGAAGATGAAAAGATTGAAGCAATTGACTGATATGAACAATGTCATTTCAAAGGTTATTTGCACAAAATTCGATTGATATACAGTAGCAATATCAATAAAGAAAGTGCCAATCTATCTATCTGCTTCGGCCAATGCGCGACAACTCTTGATATAAAATCAATTTACCTGTGCAGTTTGTGCAAAACTCAAGATTTCAAAAATTAATCGCTCCCAAAAAGATAAATAAATACTCATGAAAATTGGTAGAAAAATCAGTTATTTAATAATCTATCGATTTGCTAGTAGGTGGCGAATGGGGGGTTAACAAATATCAAGTAAAAGTGAAAAAACGTGATTTTTTTTCTCAAACAGCTCAAAACAAAACAAACCATAAAAAGCCTATTCTGAATTAACTCAAGTGGAAAGGAGAGATTTAGACACATAAAGTTTTCAAGTTTAAGATATGGTATCTTGTTTTTATGAATTCTTCTCATTCAGAGAAAACTTTTCATTTAAACTAAAATTAAACAGTTTTTATTGCAGAGAGTTGTCGAACATGAATCTCTATTGTGGTAGCTATATACAGGGATTTTTTTTAAAAACTGCCAAAAAAACAGGACAAAAAAGCTCTTACAACCTCCCGTAAGATTTCTATCAGTTTAGAGTCAGCAAAGGCAAAATAAGTAAAACATAGTTAAACAGAGAAACTAGCAAAGAATATTCTATTTAACTATAAAAATCACAAATATGTCACATGCAAGGTAAATTGTAAGGATAAAGAAATTTTCTAAATCAGCTTGTTAAAATTAACACACTACATTCTTCCTATATCCTCCCATATCACAATTATACTGTATATTGTTTATGTCTTGAATATATTCAAAATGAACAAGTTTCATGATAATCACAGCTGGTGTGGAGCAATATGTCTTCTTCATAAGTCAATCACAAAGTACAAAACAAAAACAAACATAGGTAATCAACGATTAAAGAGTTCGCCTCGTTATGGCACTTTGTCACAGTAACAAAATTTTGACTGGATGTTGACATCACATTTGCATGCCTATGCAAGGTTACATGATCCTACCATGTATAGTGACTGAGATCTGAACTTGCCTCAAAACTTGGACATGAATCACTCATGCGTAAAACATAAGTCAAAGTGACCTACTTTTGCCTGGATGCTGATGTACCATCAGGGATGCATGCCTATGCAAGGTTACATGATCCTACCATGTACAGTGAGATCTGAACTTGTCCAAAAACTTGGATGTAAATCAATCAAGCGGAAAAATTTTGTCTGGATGCTGATCTACCATCAGAGTTATATGCATATGCCAGGTTACATGATTGTACCATGTATAGTGATTAAGATCTGAACTCGTCCTAAAACTTGAATGTAAATCAATCAAGCATAAAATATAGGTCAAGGTGTCCTAATTTTGCCTGGATGCTGACCAACCATCAGAGATGTATACATATGCAAGGTTACATGATCCTCCCATGTGTAGTGACTGAGATCTGAACTAGTCAGATCCAGGCAAAATTGCAATTTTGCCTGGATGCTGATACACCATCAGAGTTGCATGCATATCAAAGATTACATAATCCTACAATGTATAGTGACTGAGATATGAACTCATCAGAAAACTTGAATGTAAATCAATCAAGCGTAAAATATAGGTCAAAGTTACCTAATTTTGCCTGGATGCTGACCTTCCATCAGAGATGCATGCATATGCAAGGTTACATGATCCTACCATGTATAGTGACTGAGATCTGAACTCGGATGTAAACTTGAATGTTAGTCGTTCAAGTGGAAAATATAGGACAAAGTGAACTTATTTTGCTTGGATGCTGACCTACCATCAGAGATGCATACATATGCAAGGTTACATGATCCTACCATGTATAGTGACTGAGATCTGAACTCGGATGTAAACTTGAATGTAAGTCATTCAAGCGGAAAATATAGGTCAAAGTGATTTAATTTTGCTTGGATGCTGATCTACCATCAGAGATGCATGCATATGCAAGGTTACATGATCCTACCATGTATAGTGACTGAGATCTGAACTCGGACGTAAACTTGAATGTAAGTCATTTAAGCAGAAAATATAGGTCAGAGAGAATGCGGACACGGACGTAGACGTAGACATAGACGGGACGCCGGGGGTACTCCAATAGTCCCCCTCCACTTCGTTGAGGCAAAGTAAAAATCCTTAATTTTTTTAATAGAATCCAAAAAGCTATATCTTTTTTATGGACTTTTAAAGATTTTTTAAAAGTCTAAACATTTTGTCATTACATAAATTGAAAAACAATTTGCCTGGCAAGCAATTTTTTTAAAACTTTGACTGAAATCTGCAGGGTAAAATGTGTTGGGATGTACTTAAACTAAAGAAAGATGGGAGTAGGGTTTCCTTAAAAGATAAATCAGGAATTATGAAGATTTTGAGGAAAAAACATTTAATTAGTAGTTGGGTTTTCACACCTCCCTGAACCCCTAAACCCAAATTTGATAGATTCTGGAATGGCCTTTACTAAAAAAAAGTAAGCTACACTAAAAATCTAAAATGGGAGGAATAAATTACACATAAAAACTTCATATTTAATTATATTAAGTAATTTCCTATTATGGTATTTGATGAAATTTTCTGTGTTGAAACATAATGTTTTATTTTTTTTAAATATAAAGTGAAATTAAGGTGTCACCATTCATTTTAGCACAAAAACTGAAATTGAAAAATAAGGATTTTACATAGAAATGATAGGAAAGTGACTATATCAGGGAATAACTTAAAAAAGTTCATGTTTTACATGTAAATAATTATATTGTTTACATATGAAAAAATAAAACTTAGGGGTCATTGTTGAAATAAAATTTAAAGATCAATTGTGAAACTTAATTTCTCGAGTGATATCTAAATGAAATTCTTTTGTCAAATTATCTCCCTTGCATAACTTCTGTTTTCTTTAAATAATGTGACAGATTTACAGCTAATTTATTACTTCACAGAAAATGTTGTAAAAGAGATACATGTAGAAACAAAGATTTCATATACTTTGGACTTTTTTTATATTTTGTAATTATTTTGTTAACTTTATAAATGTATGAAACCTAAATAAACAAATGTTGGACAAAATGGCAGAATACACCACGCCTTGAAGACACAATAGAAGTGAACTTCTATCTCACAGTATTCCGGCAAATACAACTGTTACAGCATCTTTTTTCTTTTTTTTATTAATTTCTATATAATAAACATTATGGCTAGTAAAACTAGGTACATGTATCTGTTTTAGTCTTACATTCACTTAGGAAAAAAACGTCATGTTAACAAAACAACTTCATGAAACAAAATATCTAACAATTCAAATGTACAATAGCCATAAACAATGTTGAACACAATATGATACAAATCAGTATATGACTGAAAAAACATCATACAAAATAACATTTACTCCAGAGTCTCTTCTTCGCCCAGCATTATATCTAACTGATCTTCTGATCGATTTAAAAAATCTTCATCGTTACTTTTAAAACTGTCATCACAAATGGGTTCTTTAGGACTTGTATTCCCTTTGTTTTCACCTGTTTCCATTTCATCTTCAGCAGACAATTTTTCTTTTTCATCTTTTTCTTCCTTTTTCGCTGTCGGTTTTGAATTGCCTTTGCTCATGTAACAATTCTGAGGTAGCATTTTCATAGCATTACGTTTGTTTCTTTGCCTGTAAATTACAGAAAATATATAAGTGTTATATATAGTGCTAATTCCTCTAAACTATACATACACAGAATAGCTAAGATATAAATTTTAAATCATAAGGAATAAACAATTACAAAGATTGCTTTGTTATGGTTTATAGCATTGTCAGAAACCCACGATTGGCCGCACTCTCGCTTTGCTACCACTTATCGTTTGTTTCAGATGATGGGTTTATGGTCACAGTCAGTAACTGTATTTTGTCCTGGAATCCAAGACTTAAATACTAATAGCTTCCATCAGCTAAATTTCACGTCTTCACGGATTTGACATAACCGGATTTGACTCAACCCCGGATTGACTCACTGATAGTGTGACGGGTGCCGCTAGCGGAGCAGGACATGCTTACCCTTCCGGAGCACCTGATGTCACTCCCGGTTTTCATGGGAGTTCACACTATGAGTGCCTTAGTTCTTAATGTTATCTTTTTATTTCCGTGCATTGTAGCTGTCTCACGTCCTTGTTTTGTCTTTGTTTTTATCTGTTACCGTTTCTGCCATGTCTTTGGACTTCGATTTTTGTAGTCATCGCTTCCCTTGTTCCTTCGGTATTCTACTGCCGTTGTTCCATCAAAGATGCATGCAGCATGAACATGGTAATATGATTCTACTATAGCAGTCCCTCCATTACAAACTCCTACCTCAAGAGACCACCTCCTGAATTTGGCCACTTTCTCATACATTAATCACTTGTAATGTGTTTTGACCTCCTACCAGAGGCCACCTTCCTGATCCAACCAAGTAGATCATGTAGATTTTTAAATGCATTTTGAAAAGAGTAAAATATCAAAATAATCTCTGCGGGCAGTCATCCTGGATCAGAGTAACTATTTTAATAGGAAGATCTTTGAATGCATTTCCACGTAGGGTCTGAAAACTAAAATCAGTATTGCAGGCCATCTTGAATGAGTACCAACTTCACTAGATATCAGATATGCAGCATACCAAGACTTTCAATATCCACATGATATCATCAAGGCCAGACTATTACTCCTCTCATTTGAATTTAGTTGTTGACAACATTACTTTGTATTAAGTTAAAATGAAAAAAAAAATTCAAATTTAAGGTGTCTAAAATTGCGCATCCATCTAGCGCTTCTGATGAAAATTTGAAGTTACAATTAAAAAATTGTTAAAATGATTTTGCATAGATTATTGATAATAGATAAAATGAAATAAGCAACATTTATGATGCTAGCTTTCAAAATATTTCACTTTTTGAAAAATTTATTAAGGGGAGATCATTGTAAAGATAAGGGAAAATCAGAATTTCATGATTTTATCAAAAATATGGTCAGTGAACCCTATTTTTTATTTCCTATTTCCACAGAGATTTTTTTCAAATACCTAGCACTACTTTTTCACCTAATCTATTGTTTTATTGTAACAAAAATTTCTAAAATTGTATTTTTCCCTATATAGACTAAATTAAAAAGGTCAAAATCTTGCTATTTTTGGAAGCTTCTCAGGAAAAATGAGTGAGGTGACCCATGAATTTTTTTATTAAAATTTTGAATTGAATGAAATTAACTTTCAATCATAGAAATTAATGAAAAATCCATCGTTTTGTTTTTAGTCCCCTACCTTTACTTTAAGATGCACAAGTTAATCATGTGAACAAGATATCATTGAAGTTCAGTCTGATTACAACTTACAGTTATGCAGAACTTTCACTACTTTTGGCTCAGTGAACTTCTTAAATAAGACTTAGCAGTAAGTCTTCCACGGAAGACATGTTTTTGCCTGCGTAATAACACTAAAAGTAAGTTACGTCAAACAGGAAGTGGGCATGCAAGAGTTCCCAGACTCTCTTACACATTATAGGTCCCCATACTGATATTCCATGCTAAATTGCAGAAGGCAGGGATATGTGGTGTCTGAGAAAAATGTGACAGAAATTTTCAAGACTCGAAAAAATATTCTAAGTTCAGTCAAACAGGAAGTGGGCATGCCAGAGATTCAAAACTGTATTACACGGTATAGTTCCACATACTGACACTCCATGCTTAATTACAGAAGGCTGGGAATTGTGGTACCTGAGTAAAATGTGATAGAAATTTTTTTGTGACACCAATCAACAAAAATATTCTAAGTTCCGTCAAACAGGAAGTGGCCATGCAAGAGATCCCAAATTCTATTACTCTATATAGGTCCCAATACTGATACTCCATAGGCTGGGATCTGTGGTTCCTGAGAAAAAATGTGACAGAAATTTTCAAGACGCAAAAAATATTCTAAGTTCCGTCAAACAGGAAGTGGGCATGGGAGAGATCCCAAACTCTGTTACACAGTATATGTCCCCATACTGATACTCCATGCCAAACTGCAGAAAGCTCAGATACATAGTTCCTGAGGAAAACTGTGACAGAAATTTTTGTGACGACGATGACGCAAGACGACGGATATTGATCCCTATAAGTTGCCACTGTGTGAACGCAGGCGCAAAAACTCTTACATACAAGATATCTTGGAAGTTTGGTTTCAATATGACTTACAAGAGTTGTACATAAAATGAGCTATTTTTGCTCTTTGAACCTCTAAAATCAGTAAAATTATAAGTTTTCAATCTTTTAAGATAAGTACACAACTTCAATACAGGTAGTGAAATTAAATAGAGATAAGCGTTTGTCTTATAAATACTTAACCACAAAAAATATCCAAGCAGCTGCTAGCTTTCTTCAAAAATCAATGAAAGTGTGTCCATGGGACATGAATGCCTCCACCAGATAATTATCGGCAAATAGGAAGTAGAAGACTGATGGATTTGAAAAAGGGGAGACACTTTTCAAATCATAATAACAAATCTTCAGATCAAATATCATATAATTACTGCATACAAAAGCTGAGAAATCCATGAGGAAAACTTCTGCATGTACATACAGACAAATGTACAGACAAGGGTAAAACTTATAATGCCCCTGTTGCCTAACAGTGGGGCAAAAAATACTACAAGATGCCAATCCATGCACAAGGTATTTGTGTCTGTAAGACACATATGATGCCTGCTAAACACATGTTTTTTTCATGTTTGTATTCTATCGAAAGGACAATCTGAAGAATGGACATACAGACAAATAGATGTACTTAAAAATATACCCTTACCGACTTTTCCTCAAAGAGGCATAACCAGGTGCACAGTCTATATGGTACTTACAGGTCTGGCAAAGAAAAGATAATCTGAAGATGGTCTAAGATAACCTCCAGACAAAGAGAACTATACAGACAAACAGACATTCCAATGAAAGGACAATTGGATTTATAGACATGGTGAAACCAACATACCCCAAAATCATTTATTCAGGTGCAGCAGCAATGGCAAGGGTTTATCTAGCTTTTTTGGGAAAAGGGACCCTGTGGGTAAATTGGGAATTTTCAATCGACATTTCCTGAAAATTGGGAAAAATAACATATAAATTGGGGAAAATATTACATTTCGATAAAAAATAACTTTTCACTCAACAATGCTCAATATTTTGAATAAAAATTTTTTATGTGCCTTTTACATTAAAGTATGATTGTATCAGTATCTTTATTGTGATTAATATTGTCACAGAGTTTGGTTAAGTGTTTTGTAGAATAATTCTGAAACATAATATCAGAAAACAACAAAGACTTTCAAAATTTTATTTTTCTGTCTTTAAATTCTGGAATATTGGAACATATGCTTTGTTTTCAATTTTATTTTCATCTATAGTTTGGCTTGGCTCTACAATTTCATTTTGATTTGATTCATGTTCCGTTGGGCTTGGCTCTACATTTTTTTTTTCAAATTTGAAGGCTCACCACACTTCAAAATAACAGGGAGACTTAAAGTCTGCCTCAGGGTACAGATAGGGAGACTTCAGGTCATGACAGGGAGACTTGTGTACGCATACCTGCAAATGAATTTAAAGGATTTTTTTGTATTTGTTTTCTTCTGATTTTGAGTTTTTTCAGGTGAATATTAAATATTCAACAATGGCAATCATTCAAATAGTATGGTTATCTCATGATCTACAATGTAGCTTTAATAATAAAAAAAACTTATTAAAGTTGTATCAGATTTAATATGTTCCTTTTCCCCCACAAAAGCTTTTGGTGGAGGTGCTCCTACATTTAGGTTAGATTTATACAAGGATAATAATGCATAGTTTTATTTTCATCTTTCAGTAATTTATCATTCAGTTGCTGAAAGAGGCAGTTTCTAATGCACCACATTCTTTTATGAATGGTTCTCCAACATATTGGAGGGATATACAGATTACAGATTGCAAGTAACTTCATGGTTACGTGGGAGTTGAAACGTATCTATTTAGGGCAAAATTTCATTGAATTTTTGTAATAAATGTATATTACAAAGTCAACTAGTCTTGATTTAAGAACAATGAGATGATATAAACAACATTTGAGTTTGAAGAATACAGGAATAACTTTTAGAAATCTACCAATTTTACTTTCTGTTACCGGAAATAGAAGGGATTACACAGTGACATAAAATCGCTTTTGGGAGCAACTTTAGGCTACTTGAAGCACAACAGAACAACTCAATTGCCCTAATCACCAATTTGGTGAGCACACTAGTGTTTCCCTTTGTACAAACGTTTTATGGAAGACGAACTTCCGGTGATGTTATCCACATTAACGGAGGATTATACACAGTAGAATGGCAAAATTTGTTTACATTTTTACAATATTTACGGATGATAATATATCACAGCATTACACGATATGTGAACATTTCAACGATGTCACTGGCTATGACATTTGTGATTCATATTTGGGAAATTTAAATTTTGGGATTTTAAAGGTCAAAATTGGGAAAAAAAGAGGGTATTTCCAATTGGGAATGGGTCCGAATAGCGGCCCCTATGAGATCCTAGATAAATCCATGAATGGTGCTCAATTCCAAATTTAAAAATTAATTTCTTAATTGTGGTTAGAAAAAACATGCACATTTTTCAGATCTTTTTAGAAAATATGAGTCAAGAGCCTCAAACTACATGTATTATTAAGATTTATCCCCTTAATTCTATTTACCGTTCCCTTTTCTTCTTTTTTAATTCTTTCATATATTTCTTTTGTTCTTCTGCAAATATTTCATCCACCATTTCCTTGGTTATGTCAGGATCCTGCTTTATCAGTTGGATGTATACACCACCAGGTGTCCGCCTTCTGTATCCATCCTAAAAACGTTTTATCCGGAATTTAATGTCATCGTTAAATTAATACAGTAGGAACAACCCTAGGAGTAAATTTAAGAAATAATTAACAGTAGCCATATTTTGAAATTATTCTTGCACTTTATGGCAAATATTTTACTGCGAACGACCAGCGAGGGGTAAAATATCACCATAAAGTGCAAGCTCGTGGTAAAAATAATATAAATATATGGCTACTGTTAGTTAGGCCTAGTTTGATCATCAACCAAAGTTTAGTCTAGTCAGAGTTATTGCGCATGTCTGGTCATCTGAATGATCGAACCCACTTTAGTACCAGTAGATTAGTTAATATGGCGGCGTTTTTAAACAAAATGTGCATTTTGGAAATATTCAATGATGACGATGAAGATTATCATCGTTTGTTTGTCATCCGTTCACAAGATTCATATTTACAAACTACACATCTGAACAGTGGCCCCTAAGTGTTTATTGAGGCTGCTACTTTTAATCAATGTTGAAAATTTCAATTATGAAACTTGAAAAAAAATTGAGCCCTTGTTTAAATAAACTACAGGCTCAGAGACTGAGCCTGTATCGTTCACCTGACAAAATGCTTTTGTGCCATGCATGACCAAAAATATGTTTATTACCAATGGGGTCTAATATTTAGCTAAGTTCTCCATTAGCACCCGTGTTTTTGTCTTATCCTATTGGAATGAGTAATTTTTGCAAAGGACCTTCTATACATTTAGTTAAATTTGCTTGAATAGTTTCAGAGAAGATGATGAAAAGGATGGCTTTGTCATACCGGGCTCCAATGTTAAACTATGTTCTGCAGTGGAGGCCATGTTTTTTACCGGATCAAAATGAAATGAGTATTTTTGTACATCATTCCTCTAAAGTTTGGTTGAATTTGTTTCAGAGGTTTCATAGGAGAAGATAAAAATGTGATTTTCCCATAGAGTCCAATGTAAAACTATGTTCCATGCTGGCAGCCATGTTTTCTATCGGATTGTAATGAAATGAGCAATCTTTGTACAGGACTTTCCATACATCACTCATGTAAAGTTTGGTTGAATTTGCTTCAGTGGTTTCAGAGGAGAAGATGAAAATTTGATTTTTCCCATAGGATCCAATGGTAAACTATGTTCCGTGCTGGCAGCCATGTTTTTTATTTGATCCGAACAAAATGAGCATTCTTTGTCAAAGACCTTGATAACATCATTCCTGTAAAGTTTGGTTGAATTTGCTTAAGCTGTTTCAGAGGAGAAGATGAAAATGTGATTTTTCCCATAGGGTCCAATGTTAAACTATGTTCCGCGCTGACAGCCATGTTTTTTATTGGATCGGAACAAAATGAGTATTCTTTGTCAAGGACCTTTAGTACACCATTCCTGTAAAGTTTGGTTGAATTTGCTTCAGTGGTTTCAGAGAAGAAGATGAAAATGTTATTTTTCCCATAGGGTTCAATGTTAAACCAAAGTTCCATGCTGGTGGCCATGTTTTTTATTGGATAGGAACGAAATGAGCAATCTTTGTAAAGGACGTTTAGTACATCATTTCTGTAAAGTTTGGTCGAATTTGCTTCAGAGGTTTCAGAGGAGAAGATGAAAATATGATTTTCCCATAGGGTCCAATGTTAAACCTAAGGTCTGTGCTGGCGGCCATGTTTTTTATTGGATCGGACCGAAATGACCAATCTTTGTAAAGGACCTTTAGTACATCATTTCTGTAAAGTTTGGTTCAATTTGCTTCAGTGGTTTCAAAGGAGAAGATGAAAATATGATTTTCCCAGGGGTCCAATGTTAAACCTAAGTTCCGCGCTGGCGGCCATGTTTTTTATCGGATCTGAACAAAATGAGTATTCTTTGTCAAGGACCTTTAGTACATCATTCCTGTAAATATTGGTTGAATTTGCTTCCGTGGTTTCAGAGCAGAAGATGAAAATGTGATTTTTCCCATAGGGTCCAATGTTAAACCTAAGTTCCGCGCTGGCGGCCATGTTTTTTATCGGATCGGAACGAAATGACCAATCTTTGTAAAGGACCTCTAGTACATCATTTCGGTAAAGTTTGGTTGAATTTGCTTCAGTGGTTTCAGGGGAGAAGATGAAAATATGATTTTCCCATAGAGGCCAATGTTAAACTAAGTTCCGCGCTGGCGGCCATGTTTTTTATCGGATCAGGACAAAATGAGAATTCTTTGTCAATGACTTAAGTACATCATTCCTGTAAAGTTTGGTTGAATTTGCTTCCGTGGTTTCAGAGCAGAAGATGAAAATGTGATTTTTTCCCATATGGTCCAATGTTAAACCTAAGTTCCGCGCTGGCAGCCATGTTTTTTATCGGATCAGAATGATATGAGCAATCTTTGTAAAGGACCTTCAGTATATCATTCCTGTAAAGTTTGGTTGAATTTGCTTCAGTGGTTTCAGAGGAGAAGATGAAAATGTGAAAAGTTAACAGACGACGGACGGACGACGGACGCCAAGTGATGGCAATAGCTCACACTGACCATTCGGGTCAGGTGAGCTGAAAAAAAGGGCTACGCCAAGCTCAGCATGATACGACCACAGCATGTCAACCAATGAAATTTGAACAAATGTAATTTAAAGTGAATGTGGACACACTAAAAGGTTTGACACAGTAATTAGATGGACACAATAAAGAGCTTAACACAGAAATTAGGTGGACACAAACTATGGAAAAAAAAAATAAGTTTTTAGATCCCTAATAGCTCTGGAACTATATGAGCTATGCAAAATCTGTTGGCTTACACCTGAAAGCCTACTTAAGGAGGAATTCAATGAAATTCCATGACAAATAAAATTTTAAAGTAATTCGCATATTTGCAATTTGACACCATTTGGCCCCTTATAGCTTGGAAATGATAAGAAATATTGAAGTTCTGCTGGCATAGTACTAAAAGCTTGTGTCAAGAGGAATTCAAAGAAACAAACCCCACTAAAATCAGATAAAAATAAAATTTTACATAATTTGAAAAAAAAATGCAATTTTGTCCCCTTTGACCCCTTATAGCTCAGAACCCGAAAGAGCTATCATGATAAATTTGTTGACATACTACTGAAAGCTTACAACAAGAATAATCAAAAGAAAAAAAATACCATCAAAATCTGATGAAAACTAAAAATTTTAGGTTATCTTCACATATGCAATTTTGGCCCTGTTTGGCCCCTCATAGCTTGGAAAGGAAAGGAGTTATAAAAAATCTGATGGTTAAGCACCATGTTAATTTTTCATAAGTAATCCATTGCAAAAAACTGCATCAAAATTGGACTAAAAATAAAAAATTTAAATTTTGGAGATTCACAACTTTCGGGCCCCATTTATCTCAAGAACAGTACGTACATGGAGCGTGAAATCTTTTTACATATTGCAGATTGGAAATTTCCTCAGTTGCACACTGAAAGAAACTCCATCAAAATCTGATAAAAAATAAATATTCTACAGCCAAATATATGAAAACACCAAATTTGGCCCTTTTTGAACCCTTTTTTAAAAAACGGGCAGGGCCACAACTACCAAAACAAGTCAAAGTCTTTCTTTTGTGCCAAGAAACATTGTGTTAAAATTTCATAAGGATTGATCAACTAGAACTAAAGTTATTGACCAAAAACAAAAGTGTCTACGGACGACAACGCCGACAACGACCACCACGACAGCACCATACCATTATACGACCTCAAATTTTTTGTGGTCGTATAAAAAAACATAGGTAATCAACGATTACAGAGTTGGCCTCGTTATGGCACTTTGTCACAGTAACAAAATTTTGACTGGATGTTGACATCACATTTGCATGCCTAAGCAAGGTTACATGATCCTACCATGTATAGTGACTGAGATCTGAACTTGCCTGAAAACTTGGACATAAATCACTCATGCGTAAAACATAAGTCAAAGTGACCTACTTTTGCCTGGATGCTGATGTACCATCAGGGATGCATGCCTATGCAAGGTTACATGATCCTACCATGTAAAGTGACTGAGATATGAACTTGTCCAAAAACTTGGATGTAAATCAATCAAGTGGAAAATATAGGTCAAAGTGACCTAATTTTGTCTGGATGCTGATCTACCATCAGAGTTATATGCATATGCCAGGTTACATGATTGTACCATGTATAGTGACTAAGATCTGAACTCGTCCTAAAACTTGAATGTAAATCAATCAAGCATAAAATATAGGTCAAGGTGTCCTAATTTTGCCTGGATGCTGACCAACCATCAGAGATGTATGCATATGCAAGGTTACATGATCTTGGACGTAAACTTGAATGTAAGTCGTTCAAGCGGAAAATATAGGTCAGAGAGACCCAATTTTCTTGAAGGCTGTGAGATAGCCCAAGATGCACCTGCATACAAAGTTTGATGATCCTACCATGCATAGTTGCAGAGATATATGCCCAAATGCAGACGTAGACGCGGACACCGGGGGTACTCCAATAGTCCCCCTCAACTTCGTTGAGGCGAACTAAAAATGTTGTGAAAACTAAAAATTAAAACCCTAAAGGATATATAATTGTGATTGTCACTGCCCTTGACCGTGCACTTGTAATCACAAAGTTCTGCATGATACAAGAAATTTATCAGGGAATTTATCAATGATTGTTATGTATAAAATTAACTTGTTTAAAATACAAACAGGCTTATTGTCACTACAAAATATGTATAAAGTTACCTTAATAGCATTACTACTAATACCTAATACTTAAATCCACTGTAAATGTTTCCTTCCCTTTTATCAAAAATGACAATTAAACAAACTAACTTCGTGCCGCCATATTGGAACCAGAGAAACCCACACTTCAAAATGGTTGAACCATAGACGTCACGCTGGTTGAACCAGTGAGTTCGATCACGCTTTAGTTCGAACATAGTTACTGTGGTTGTTGATCGAACTAGGCCTTATCTTGATTTGAATAAAACACTCACAAGACTCTGATTATGAGAATTACTCCTAGTACACATAGATGAAATGCCATTTTATGCCACTAGTTGGTCTGTGATGTTGCAAAAACTGACATTCTTGAAGGTGCTGTCATTTGTTTATGACGTTACCCATAAGTAAATATTTTTTTTACCAAGGGTTTGGATACAAAGCGATTGAGTGCCATCATATTAGAACTGAAAATTATTAACAAAACAAGTGATGGCAAAAGCTCACCCTGGCATAGCCAGGTGAGCTAAAAAGAACAAAAAGGTAAATAGATAAAACAGAAGCAAAAATTTGGCACTAGCATATCTGGCACAATCTGGCATGATGTACATGATCTGCTGAGTCCAGTAATTAACTGTTAATCAACTAAACAATGAGTATTCTCACATGCAAGAAAGAAAAACTCATAATATGAAAAACAAAGGAAATGGGGTAAATGTCAAGGAGACAACATCCCATATCCAGGTTAAAATGACCCAAAACAAAACATCTAGGGGTCACCATATGGTCTTCAACACAGTGCGGAACCTCACACCATATAGTAAGCCCTAAATGGCCCCGAAAAGGTAAAAAAGTGAATAAATCAATGGAAACAAACCACATCCAATGACCCAAATATCAAGAAACTAAAATTTTATAAGAAGACAAGGACAAGCCAATGACCAACATATTCCTGACTTGGGACAGGCACAAAAATTGCGAAGGGGTTAAACTAGTTTTCTTGTATCCAAACCCTCCCCCTATGTGTGGTGAATGGCTAAAAATAAATAATCAAAAAGACTCACAGTAAAAATCAAACTAGAAAAAAGTCATATCATCAAATGGTTGTAGTAAACTCATAAAAACACACAGTGAAAGAGATAAGTAAATAAATGATCTGTAAAAGACTTCTTTAGTAATAGCTGTTAGTGGTTCAATACAAAACTTGCAACATGTGCAGAGAAGCTTATTAACGTAAGTATAGGAGTTTCCGCGAATCCACTTAGTGACGTCACAAAATCTAATTTACATATGCAAATTAGCATTTTTGGTTGGCAAAGCTGAAGAATTATAACTTTATAGCATTGGGATAGAATTTTCAAACTTTGATAACTTTTTTATTATATGCATGATTTTGGATCTGTAAAATGCATGTTAAACATTGAGATATTCATATTTTTTCTACCGATTTACTTTTAAATAAAAATAGACAAATATTTTTTAATGTAAATTTTAAAAATGTGAAAGTTTCGAAAAAATTATATGGTTTACAAAATACGCTAATTTTATATATATTAAAAATAAAAAGCTGCAAATTTTTACATCTTGTAAAAGTGTAAACATTCCATAATTGAGATAAAAAAAAATATCCATTTATCTTAAATAACAAATTATCACCAGTTAATTGAAAATGACATTTTTATTACCCTAATCACTGACCACGATTTCTTGCCAACCAAAGGTAATTTTTCAAGCATATGACGTCACGGCGGAAACTCCTATACCTGCTTACATAACTATGCATGAAGTGTTCTAAAAAGATTTTTACTGTATGTCAATCTTCGGGTTGGAACATATGTCTTTCAAAGGAATAAAGTTTTGTGTAAAAACTGCTTTATTTGCATCCTTTTTTTATTATCATCGCTATCCAAACGATTTCAAAAAGTGTCGATCGGATTACAGGTATACCAGCATGACCAGTATACCATATTTTATCTTTTAATTGTGCCTATCTAGGATTAGGTATAAAGGATGTTCAATTATAACATATATGATACCAAGGAAGGGCACTTAGAAACCTAGTGACAACCCACAGTGGCATAGAAGCAATTTAAAATTCTCAGTGTTTTGAAATCCATAACAGGAAATTATGAAAGTGTCTTCCCAGGGTGCCATGCATGTTTTAATGTAAGAGCCCTAAGAGGCTAGAAAAAGGATGTCCCTTCACATCCGTGTTTATATAACCAGCTGGGCTCCTGACAGAAGGTGGTTAGTAGCCCAGCTGTCAATTCTACTAGCCCAGTGCTACAATTTATGTGTTAAACAATAAATATCAGAAGGTTTGGTAGCCAGCTGGGCTACTGGTTCAAAAGTTTTAGTTGCCCAGGTAGAATTTTAGGGGTCGTGGGCTACTGAGCTCCTTGGTACATGTAGGTTCATCCCTTTAGTACCAATATTCCCTGTATTTTAACAAATGACATATTTTAACTAGTGTTTACGTTATTGATATGTCTTATTTTAAACTTCTGGCACACCACTAGCCCATTATTGTGACGCTAGTGTCCTTTTGATCCCATCTGCCCTCTTTGTTTTGTTTTTTGCTTTTTTTTCGTAGTATAAAAAAATAACGACTTTAGCATGTTCAGGATTAAACAGAGAATAACCTGCATCTGAAACTACAGATAATGTTTGTCAGGTTTGTGTTATGTCAAATGTACGGTACTTATACATTTCAACTGAATGTTTCTCTTTTTATGCTGTAATATCTATATATACAGATTTACTTATCTCTTTCACTGTGTGTTTTTATGAGTTTACTACAACCATTTGATGATATGAGTACTTTTATCTTTAATATTTGAAAAATTGTACAGTTTTAGGTAAACTTTAAATATTACAGGTAGTGAAGCTATTTTAACAACACATTTACATTTTCAAGCGCCCTGGTCAGATTTGATTTACATACATGTAGTAAAGTGCCCCTTTTATGATTAGTGCCATGCCCTTTTCAATTCCTGGCTAGAACACTGGTATTCTATATTTGGTGCTACGCTGCAGTTTTATACACATGATACATGTCTATACAACATGTAACACTAGCACTAGTACCACATAAACCCACAAATACGTAAAATACATTATTACATACTTAGCAAAGATATATTCTTTTGTGTGCATTTAGCTGACAGTTAAAACCATATCATATACCCAGTCCGATATGGCCATATCAGACCCCTAGTTCTGAAATATCCATATCAGCCTGGTGACAAGGCTATTTCAGCCCTGGTGTGATAATAACTCATACATTGTAATTGGAAGTATAAAATAAAAAGATTAAGACATGGCCTTTTCCATGTGAGCAGGGTTATCATCTCTCGAACCATATCAGCCCGAGACTGGCACCTTGGGCTGATATGGGAGCCGCGGGATGATAACTGTGCTGTTATGGAAAAGGCCATTAATCTCTATATATCATACTTATGCAAACCCTTGCTAGAATTCCATAAATACATGTAAATATGCAATATCATACTAACGTTTGTTTTCATACCACCTCTTTCTTCTATATCTTCTGTATCATACATCAGTTCCACAGATTTCTTTTTTCCAATTACTTCTACAATGCGCTCTAAAAATTTGACAAAAATTACAATTAGTCCTGATTCATGTGATTATTATACATTTTAGCTATTATATGGCCTTCATAAATAAAACTAAATTCCCCTGTCTCCTTAGGAGAGGGCATAAAAATATCTTAAGATTCTCACCCCTGACCCCAATTTTTTCAGTCCCCTTTAAGAAATTCCATTTTGCTTTTTTGTTCATCTATGGTGATTTTCATCAACATTACAGCATTTTTCAAAATGCAAGATAAAATGATTAATGAAACAAGTGATGACCCTAAAAGATGTCTCGCCCGTCCCTGCTGGACTCTAAATTGATGTGAAATCTAAGTGAACTAATCAGAAAACATGCTCACTAGACTGTGAAATTGAGGTCAAGGACAAAAGTCACCTGCCAGACTGACATGTACTACCCAAGACCAACCTACAAACCAAATATTATCAACCTACCACTTCTAGTTATTGAGAAATGGACTTAAGCTGAACAAGATTGCTACGCGTAGCTATGTCCCCCGCCGCGGCAGTAAAGTCGATAAAGTCCAATAACTCAAGTAAAATTATGGAATCAAAATGACGGCAAGATATGATCAACTGCATTTGGTGGCAAACAGCTACGCAAAATTGGAGCAAAATCCCTTAATTGGATTTTGAGGAGATGTGTCGACAAAGTCTTCCTATGTTGTAATATGCATTAAGTCGATAAAGTCCCATAACTCCTGTAAAATTTGTTCAATCAAAATAGCAGCATAATATGATCAAGTACATATGGTGGCAAATATTCAAACTAAATTTCAGCATAATTCAATGGTTTCCGAGGAGTTGTGCCCACAAAATGTTCCTAAGCTGTAGCATGCATTAAGTCGATAAAGTCCAATAACTCCTGTAAAATTTGACCAATCAAAATGGCGATGCGATATGATCTTGTACATATGGTGACTAACAATCCTGTAAATTATCATGAATTCGGACACATACTGCTAAAATCAAAACATAATTTAAAACGGAGAACATAATTTAATAAATATTCACATTTTTCTCAAAATTAGAACTGTATGGATAGGTTTCTATGGCAACCAAAAGGTCCTCAATCCACTGCAATGCATTTTTGACCCCTTTCCAAGAAAAAATTTGAGCAGGGGGTTCCCCTTATAATGTAGGTACATGTATGCATACTGCTGAAATCAAGACATATAATTTTATCAAAATTTT
>MJUU01039355.1:0-25149 GCA_002080025.1 Modiolus philippinarum
ATAATTCATTTTAATTTTTAGGAAGCTACCAAATACTTCGGAGATTATCAAGCAAACAATTTAAGGTTAGCGAGGACAGCTGTCACGTGATTAAACCAGAAATGGCGGGAAAAATTTCAAAATGTTCAAAATGGAATGAACTTTGACCAGAATGTTACTGAGCATGTGTAGAAACGAACTTTGGTTTTAAAAACATAAAAATGGCGACCGTTGCTATGGGAACAGAAAATGGCGGGAAATTCAAATTGCTCCAAAATTACTGAAATTTGACAGGAAGGTTACATTGTACTTAGCATGTGTAGATACGAGTTTTGGTCTTTAAAATATCAAAATGGCGACCGTTGCCACGGAAACAGCAAAATGGCAGGAAAAATTCAAATTCCTTCGTATATGATGAAAATGGAAATAAACTTGAAATAATAATAAATTAACACAGTAAAAGTGCCCCAAAAAGGAAAATAACTTTGATAAAGATTAAATAAGATAGAGATATAGTAGTGAAAAAAGTAAAGATGTACACAAAGGGATAAGAAAAGTGGAAAAAATAATAGAGTTAAACTTGAAAATTGTTGGAAGAGAGAATTCATCCTAGAACAACAATAGCAATCTCCCCCTTCTTAACAACTAAAACAGACGTGATAGAAATACTGCTAGAACAAGCCACTGTTGACTTCCGTTTTATAGAGATCACTCCTTAAAGTTTGGAACAAGAAAATATGAGAAATATCAACTCATTCAATTAATTCAATTAATTAAATTAATAGGAAAAGATAAAACATATTTTGTAAAGAACCACACTGAGTCAAACAAGAAATACAGTGAAAATGACGTGATTAAGATGCTTGAATTTTTGATCGACAACATTTTTGTTGAATGTGGAGGCCGTGTTTTTCAACAGACAATAGGGATTCCTATGGGAACAAATTGTGCGCCACTTTTAGCTGACCTTTTCCTTTTTCCGTATGAAGCAAAGTTTTTACAAGGGCTGATACAACAGAGACAAAAACAACTAGCCCAGACTTTTAATTTCAGCTTCAGATATATAGACGATGTACTTTCTCTTAATAACCCAAGATTTAAAGAATATTTACATCGTATCTACCCCAATGAACTTGAAATTAAAGAGACATCCTATACACCCGATTCTGCTTCATACCTTGACCTTTTGTTATACACTGACGAACATTGACGTCTGAAATCTAGATTATATGACAAACGTGATGATTTTACTTTCCAATTGTGAACTTTCCCTTTCTCTGCAGCAATATACCTTCATCCCCAGCATATGGAGTATATATTTTACAATTAATTCGTTACTGTAGAGCGTGCAGTACATACAGTGACTTTGTGGAAAGAGCAAAAGCACTGTCACAAAAACTGCTGAGTCAGGGATATGTTCAGCCTTTGATACTTTCGTCCCTTCAGAAATTCTATGGCCGTCACCACGACATCATAGATAGATATGAAATGTCAAAGTCACAAATAAAAACTGACATTTTAAGCTAGATTCGCGTCTTCCCGGATTTGACATTACCGGTTTTGACTTTACCCTGGATTGACCCACTGACAGTGTGACGGGTGCTGTGCACAGAGCAGGACATGCTTACCCTTCCGGAACACCTGATGTCACTCTTGTTTATTGAGAGTTCACACTGTTAGTGCTTTAGTTTTTTGTGTTGTATATGTAATGTTCGTGTGTTTTGTGGGCATGTGGTGTCGTTGGTCTTCCGTCTTTTGGTGTTCTTGCTTTTCCTTGTCTCTGGACTTTGATTTGTGTAATCTTGTGCTTTGTTCCTTCGGTATTCTACTGCCGTTGTTTCATTTAGTCAACGCCATCCAAAATATATCCTTATACAGCATAATAGGTAACTCCGGTCAAAATGGTGGCCAGTTGTAAATACAAACTACTTCGGGTCCCGCATGCGCGCTCCTTTATATCTTTATAGGGCACCTGTGGGGTCACGTGTCGAACTATCATACAATATATCACAAAGATGAAATTTTTGTGTATATGATAAACAGTAGGTAAGAAAGTATCCACTTCCGGTTTGACATATGTAACCTTCAACTTCCTGTTCTAGTCAAGTGAAGACCGTATACAGTCATATGACTATTTTAGTTTGGTTTTTGTGCTACAAGCACAGCCAGTGACATCACCTCCGGTTTTTGTTCTAGTGACGGCAAAATTTTTTGAGGGGAGGAGGGAAAAACTTTGAATGCTTGTAGTTCTCTTAAAAGCCTGGTTTGCTATACTGATTTTTTTATATTTTGAAGATATCGTATAAAGGTATATATTTAAATAAAAAAATGAAATTTTGAATTCGGAAGTTTTTCTAAATTTCACATTTTATGTCCCTACAGGGGGCAAAAAGTAAATAAAAATATAACGTCAATGTGCACATAATTGGGAATATTAGCAAAAATAATTGACAGAAGTGGATGTGTTTTTAGAAATACCTTTAAAACAACAAAGACTTATAATCCAATCACTCTTTTTACAAAAACAATGTACAATTGGTTTTTATATGGTCAGAAAGGGAGGGGTTAGTGGGAATTCGGACCATTATTCGGGTGGAGGTAACTTTGACCCTATTTATCTCAGAAAAACGCCTGGAAAGACGGTCCATTATTTATACCAAAGAAAGGGTATATATTCAACAGTAATATATTTAAAAAATAGCAATTTTGAATTCGGAATTATTTTTGGGGTCAGGTGTCCTCACTCACCTTAATTCTGTTGCCCGACTTCTATAATTCATATATTTATTTCAATAGTCAAAATAATAGACATTTCTTCCGGACAGAGTAAAATTGTCTATTTTTCCGGCTAAAACTATACATATTTTTTTTTCTAAATTGATTTCAAACGATTTCGAAATGCCACTTTTTCATTTTGTATTTTTATTTCATAGAATTTTTAAAACAATTACAAATAACTGACTTAGGATTATATGTTAAAAGCACGCTAACTGTCCGAAATTTAGTAATGATATGGGCATCATTATCTCTATGTTTTTTAGCCTTGGAAAATCGAAATAACGCATGTATTTAAATTTATTTCAGAAAATTAAAAAAAAAATGCTTAATGATAGCATATTGCGTTTTTCTCTAACATGATGCAAATCTTATCTTTTTCCGTTAAATTTTGAATAAAAAAGATATTTTTGTATGCGGGACAACTCTCAACTGTGGATTCCATCGTCATTTTCAGCGGTTTCTTCCTGTTGATGCTACCAGCAAGCTTACTACATTTTTGTGTTACTTCATAGAATATACATGCCAAAATGCAAACATTTGCGCAGAATTTTCGAGGAAAGATGATCAAAATATCACCTTATTCAATGTCTTTTTGTTACACGGGACAATCGAAAAAATAACGCTATCAGTAATATTGGAGACTGATAACTTTAGGGAAAACCCGTTTCTTATGAATTTTCTATCTCACCATGTAGTATATTTATTAAGCTTTTATTTGATATATTACAGTAAGCATTTTAATAAATTCAGTTGTGGAACGGAAATTAGGAATAATAAGAATATATTTAATTTGAATGAGGGTAGCTATATCCGACGTCACGTCTATATAATTATATATAAATCTTGTGTTGATTAATTCATTTATTTTATGCTTTATCCGAAATATTGTTTGTCATAGTCATTCTCGCCTTACTTCCTGTTTATGAATAGGAACTTTCAAATAATGAAAAGCGTCTCCCAATGTATCGTTCAAAGTATTTCTAGAGAATTCAATAAGAAATGCGCATACATATTTACTACATTAACAGGTCTGATATCTACACAGGCAGAACATTTCAGAAATGCAAAAAATGAGACGAAGGAAAACAGGTCTCAACAATTGCAACAGTGTTACCTGAATCACACTTTGTTCTTCGTTGATAGGATAGAATCGAAATTTAAATACATTACCTTTCATATTATTTATTATGGCCATACTTTTGGAACTAGGAATTACTGTTTAAAAAAAATAAAATCATTTTAAATACTTTAAACAAATGAATTGAACTAGATTGCAGTCTGGTTATTAGTGAATTAATAAATCGCAATTAAGCATGCTGATGATACCTCAGTTTTTATAGGGGTTCACACTGCTAGTGCTTTAGTTTTGTGGCGTTTATGTTCATTTTTGTTTGTTTGTTATGTCTTTGCCATACTGTCTCAATTCGTGTTGCTATCAACTGCCGTGATTTTGGATTTATGATTTTAGAATTTCCCCTTTCCTCGTTCTTGCTTCGGTATTCGTTTGCCGATGTATCATAAGATATATAAGATAATGATAAAATCTTCGAAATACAAATGACTGCTTAAAACAAATCACCAACATCCATTTTTATTGTTTATTCCTTTTAGTTGTAAAGTCGTTCACAAGGAGCAGCGGAAATAATGAAGTCCTGGAAAATTTGCACATTTAGGAAAGCGTTTTTGTCAGGCTCTACATATATTTCCGTATCCAATTGTGACTGACTGTATAACGAATTTATCGTGGAGATAAAATATACAAATTCAAATTCAAACCAACATTGTTAAATTCCATTCTTTTATTTAACTTTTTATCTAATGGTTGTGGATAAAATAAATCTTCCGATATACAATATTTGGGGTCACCGAGTGACGTCAAGTAGAATGTCATCATTGCTGACGTATTAGATTAGGTTTGATACAAAAAATCATGGCATATAGCGAATATCAAGGAAAGTATATACAATCCAAATGTTATTTTGACCACCTGTTCATGAAGTCTACATTATATAATTCCAAGTCTTCTTGCGACTGACTCGATGAGTGCACTGTTGTTTATATGTTAAAAAACTGAAATGCCGAAGTTATTATTACATGTATTATATGCATGATTGTCTTCTGTTAGTCTTTTTGTCGAGCAACAGCGATTGCAAAAAAAAAAACTGTGCCGGTTATTTTTATGTTTGTTGGTGATCCCGCATCCATGACCAAAAGATACATGGGTGTAGCTTGTTCGACATCTTTCAAAACATTTCACTCCAAAAGGTGCTAAAGTCCGTCTTGAACTTACTTTGATGCATGAACAAAGCCCATTGTAGAAGGCCTCATGGTGACTTGAAGATGAAGAACAACAAGCAAAGCATTGTACTATTGATATCTTCTGCCATGTACTTGTAGGAATTTTGTCCTATTCGCATTTACCTTATATCCTTTCATTGTTTATGAAACTGATTTTAGATTTTTAAGAAAATCGAGACCGTTGATTTTTATCCATTCAAACAATGTTAAATATATTTGCAATTACAAACAGCTAATGGAAAATGATGGAAAACATAGAGAGAGCCATGTTTCGCCAAAATTTAAACGTCTTATATCTAAAAAAATATACATGAATTATCAATATTTTTGGCTTAGGTTGATGCAGCGGCAAACAAACGTATAATCAAACAATGAAAGAAAAGAATTCCAAGCTCAAAAATAATAAACATGTATTAAAAATTCGACACTTATGTCGCTGAAGTGCAGATGAAAAAATCCCAAAATCGAAAGATGTTTAACTGCTGAAAGACAACAGATAATCAAAAGGCTCTAAATTGAAAGCTTAAATCAGTTTATGACAGAGCTATGCATGAGGCAGTTGCGTCTCCGTTTTTAACATTTTGTAATTTTAAGACATTGCAAGTTTCTAAATAAAATCGAATCCTGGCCATGGTTGGTGAATTTTCTCGGGTGCCAACAATCCTCCAGTAGTTGTATCGACCCAGTAGTAATGATTGCAAAATAAAGAATACAACATTAAAGATATTAAAATGAAAAAAAAAAGAACTGACACAATATTAAAAAACAAAGAAACTGAACTAGATACAAGTGCCACAAAGAACGACACAGAAATGAATTTAAAATCTACTGCAAAAGTATTCATTCTCATTTTTGGATAAGTAGCGTTTGAGCAAATTTACTAAATTGATCACCAAAAAATTTAGGGTGAAAAATGAAATACTGGTCTAACTTACATGTAACTTTGGTAAAGGAGTTTTTAAGATATAAGTTATGTTTTGATGACAAAATGTTTGTTCATTACAGACTCGAAAATAGGGAGCAAGCTATTAAGTATAAATTGCACAAATGTGAGAACATCATTACTCAAAAGAAAGGTCTATGTTTTATGTTTGGTACCAAGTGCTATCGATATAAGGAAATACATTGAGGTATAAGATTTATATGATGAATAGTGGTCACTTTTACTTATAGTTTAATTTGGTAAATAATATAATGTTATCCGTATACAATGGCTAATTTAAAGAAGATATAAAACTTGAATTTTAACCATATAATATGCTACGAATTAACATTAACTTGTTTTTAAATTTACCTGTCACATAAAAAAATCAGCACATTAAAATAACAAAGACGTAGATCCTTGCCTTCATTTATGCATCGAAACCTAACTTATAAACTTTTGTCCAAAAAAACTTAATTTTGTAACCTTTGTATTTTGGAGTCACACAAAATTCCATAAAACACTGTATCTTTCTTTTTATCTGAATGAATGCTAAAACTCTTCATTTACTTATTCATGGTCATTTTTAATACCTTTAGCCAAGTCCTTAATTTCAGCTTCTGTTATATAGATGATGATTTAAGGATAACCTTCATCTTACACACCCAAATAAAATCGAAATTAAACAGACCAATGATAAACCATCATCAGCATCATACCTGGACCTATACCTCTACATTGACAACTCTGGACGTCTGAGAACAAACCTCTATAACAAGTGTGATGATTTTGGACTTTCCAATGATGAACTCTCCAGTTTTAAGCAGTAATATGCCAAAATATCCGGCATATGGCGTCTTTATTTCACAACTCATTCGCTATTGCCGCGTCTGTAGTTTGTAAAGCGATTTTTGTCAACAGAGTGAAATTACTGTCTCAAAAACTTATACATCAAGGGTATGTTCAGTCACTGTTGAAATTGTCAGTACGGAAGTTTTATAGTCATCATGATTTGACAGACCGTTACATAGCTTCTATTTCAAAGATGAGAATAGATATTTTTTGGTAGATCCAGATTTTATTATCGGACTGACAAACACCAACTGTGACAAAACCGGACTTTTCATTGGCAGTTTGACGGGTGATACGCGTGGAGCAGATCATACTTACCCTTCCAGCACCTGATAATACCTCAGTTTTTGTTGGGATTAACACTTCTAGTGCTTTAGTTTTGTGGCGTCCTTGTTCATTTTTGTTCATGTTTGTTTTGTCTTTGTCGTGCTTTTTTAATTCGTGTTGGATATGAATTACCGTGATTTTTTATTTTTGATTTTTGAATTTTCCGCCTATCATTATTTTAGCTTCGGTCATTGTTTCCCGATGTATTAGATTTAACGTGGCAATCATGCCAGTCAAAAGTGAGACAAACCATAGTATCGTAGTCGTCAAAATGAGTAAATATTGTCATTTTTTGTCATGCTATGAAACCGGTGTAAAATGTCATCGTCAAATTATCCTTCATATGTTTTTTTTTATAATTCTCTCTGGATATTGATCTGTCCCATTCAAGGATTACTCAAGATATTAGATGCAAATAAAAATTGTACAGATGAATATTCCTTACTGGTTGCAAGACAATAATGGATCGAAGATGAAACTGGTGTTGATATTTTTAAAGTTTATCAGACATAAAATGCAAGTTACTAGTGTCCATTGATATCATCTATTGTAAATTTAAGTAATACCTTCTTTCAAATCTGTAGTAACACTTTCTATTTCCGAAGCATCTATTGGAAAACAAAAAACGTGTATGAAATTTCAACTGCATAGGAGGGTGGGACTAGAATGAATAGTCATCAAAATAGAAGGTATTTTGAAGTTATAAAAACAAGATGTATGATATCATTAGAATCCACTGGCAAAAAAAAGGATAATATTACCTCCCATTTCAATGTCGAAAAATGCAATAAATGAAAGAAACAGATAATCAATTTACAAATTATTGCATTAGATCATATAATATACGTGAAAGCTCTTCATACATTGAAATTCACTCAGTAAAAATATACACTCATGGAAGGATAATGTATAGATCCACTGAAAGATGAAGAATAGAAAACTTTATATTTAGTAGAAAAAGCATATACATGTACAATCTCATACAACCAAAATGAAAAGCATGTTTAATGAAAATTACAAAAATAAAGACTGAGAAAATTTCGAAGAAGAATATTTTTTGCACATAACGATTAATGCATACATATTTGTAAAGTATAACCCTGTCGATGTATGCATACACAAACATTTATAAATCATATTGCATGTTTATCTTCTTTGAATGTCATCGTTACAGTCAGGCAATTATTTTCGTTTTTTTTTGTATCCTGTAGCTTGTGAAAGATCCTCATTATACTTTTAAATGTTTGATGTTTTGGTACAGACAAAAAATACCGGTAGAATTGACAGACATTCTTTCGTTGATAAGCTTTGCAACCAGATAGTCCGATTTAATTTTCAAACTTTTCTTACATTCGTATATAAAATATAATATATTGTCTGTTCAATCAATTGATGACAGTTTTGGTGCGTGGTTTGCCTTTTATTTGATAACCACCTGCTTCCATCCATTTAGCAAAACAGTGATTGATCTAAAGTCGACGTCTTTCAAGTGAAATCAGCTCAAGCTTGTGCTTAGGGTCGTATAGAACTTAACATGAGGTATAAGTGTTTGCACATTATTGAAGGCCTCATGGTTACTTCAAGATGAGGAACTAAAAGCATGTAGGTTTCTTGTTGCAAGTACCTGTCCATATCCATTTATTTGTTCACTATGGTACGGGAAATATTATATGTTATTCAGGTTACAGACGGGGTATATAGCGTGACATACCCGGGATGTTTAGTTATATTTCTTGAGGCGCTATATACCCCGTCTGTAACCTGAATTACCTTTATATTCTGATGAACAGCCCTGGTGAAATGAAATCTGCGAAAATGTATTCTTATTTCACAATGTTGTTTTCATGTTATGACGTTGTCAATTTCCATGACAACTTATATTACCTGGTAGTTTTCCGAATATATGTTGACATTCAAGGAACGTGATCCAATCAAAAACAGGCTTACATCTGTAAATCGGAATATATGATGATATATACACAATCATAGTCATCAAATGCAACTCAGGTGAAATGAAGTCGAATTGAGTTCCTAAATAAACGAAACTTCAAATAACGTTACCTTCATTTTCTTCTGTGAAAGAACTGTCGATATCTGTGGAAATACAAAAGAAAATAGAGAGGAGATTACGAGGTAATTGCTTTATAGATATACATACAGTCGTCATTTGTAACATAATTAAAGAAAAAAATTCAGCAGTAAAAAGTGTAAATTCGTAAGACTAAAAAGGGCCAGTGGATATCTGACTCTTTTCCAGTCCATTATTCGACCTTCCAACATATAAAGGGATCATCATACAAAAAAGTCATTTTTAGTATAGGTAAGTGAAGAAAGAGCGGTTGAAAAATTTAAATATTGTAAAGTACCATTGTTTCGATTGGTTCAGATTTTCGTGAATTTCCTGTCTAATTGATATCACAAAAATTGAAACTCAACGAAATGTTGATTTCCAGTTAAATTGCAAAAAAGGAGTTTTTGCTTAACAAAGAAACAAATGATTACAAGAATTTTCAGCTAACGTATTTAAATATTCTTGGGCTGGGAGTGTGAGTGCAGCATATATTTTCTCAAAGTATCTCCTCTTTTCAACATCTTAAGTGTTTATTAAATGCAGGGATAAGAAACGAAATACCGAAAATGCTATGAATTCAGTTTTTGCTAATAGCTTTTTCGACAAATTATATCTCCTCAATTTTATGTCTCCTCAATGCAGATGAAATCAAAACATTTATATGTGTAAACTCTTATAGAGATCAAATAAAAAATAAAATCAGCTTGTAAATCCGAAATTAAACTTTGAACGAGAGGAAGATTCTCCATATTTTTAACCAAATTATCTAATATGTATATATCTCTAAATTTAAAATAGTATCGCTTTTCAGCACCCAAAAAATGACTACTCTGATCCTGAACACCCTATGTGACTTCTAACACAGACATCGTTATAGTGGTAGTAAGTAAGTATGTTTTTGTAGATCGCCAATTCGACAACTTATGTTTCTACAATGCACATCATACCGAAACATTTGAAAGATTTTCAACCGAAATATGTGTAATAACGGATAGAAAACAAATAATCAAAATAATTTACATGGGCAGCCATTATCAGCGAAGAACAGATTTAGGACGACAGAGATACTCCTTAGTCTTAAACAAAATTTTGAGGATATGTCTGCAGATAAGCCAATTGATTGTTCTAAACGATACAGTGGTTATCTTAAAATACTGTTTAGAAAAATAAGAATGTTCAATGTGACTCTCATTACCGAAATTTTTACCACTTCCCCAAGAAAATGAAGCTTAAAATCCCGAAAGTTTTCCTGTCTTTACATATATACTAGTACATTAACTTCGGTATTTTGTGTTTTGCTATACATATATAAAAAACATACAAATGTTTTTCTGGCTTTCAAGAAGATACATTATACATATCAGAATATACAATTTTAACGCCAAAATATGAGTAAAATTAAATATTTGGTCCGATATTGGTGAAAAATAGGAATTTTCAGCATTTTAAAATTTTACAGGACCATATTTATGACATATGCACTGCTCAGTAATAAAAAGGACAACACACATTAATAAGTCAGAATGGTGTTCAAAACCAAAATTTAACATTACCTTCATTTTCTTCTTCGACTAAACTGTCGATATATCGGCCAGCAGCTTCAAAAGAAAATACAGTTTAAATAAAATTCATTTATTTGAAATGATGAGAATAATATGAGCTAATTGCGGACTGAAAACACACCTTTGTCACTTCTTATCATGTCAAAGAAAGAGATGCACTCGAAAAAGGTAAATTCGTAGTACAGCCTAAAGGGTCAGTGTATATTATATTTTTCTATTTTACCTCTTTCACAATACAGTTTTAGAACGTTAAACATATCAGATACTAGTAATTGAAAAGGGTAATAACGGTCTGCTCCACACGCAGCAATCGTTACAGTGCCAATGAATAGTATTATATAATTCATGGCCGTTGTGTGTTGGTAATGAACGTAAGATCTCCTGAATAATTTCTATTCTTCATTGAGAAATATTACCCTCCAACAATAATTTCAAATGGACACCAAACGTAAAGGGACTTCTATAAGTCAACATTGATATGATAAAGTGTAAAACTTAAATTTTAATTACCTTTAAATACCACTTCGGTTGTATTCTCGATATTGAATTGGCCAATTACTTGAGAATGATTCATTTAGCTGAATTAGCAATTAGAATCATACTTTGATTAAATATAATTTGATTAAAAATCAGTATTATTGTACTAATGAAAGAATAAATATCAGAATTTAAAAACAAAATGCGATACATTGGGATGAAGTTCAACTGCATCATTTTATAAGGAATGTCAACTTATTTGTTATTGCAGCTTTTTATTGAATATGGTAAAGCTAGCATGAACGGAACTTCACTTAGTTTCAATTTGGACGCTAGTCTTTGAAATTGATTCAAATTTGGGTTATGATTACGTCTTTCAAAATGACCAGAATGATTACTCTTTTTTATCTATTACACAGCCACATCACATCCAGTTCAATACATTTGAAAATCATGTCGTTTAGAAATAATAATGATAAGAATGAGAGATAAACACTATATTTTTCACTTGAGAGGTGATCTTGTCGAAAAACAGGTGTCAGTCCTTCTGGAGTAAATATGCTCCAGTTATTGGTATGGGAAAGAAACGATCACACAGACCGAAGAGTAATGTAATTTTTTTTGTACTTATAAATTTTTAAAATGTAACTGTTATAATTGAATATTTTTGTATACAACTAAACTGATTTTGTATTTATTCGGGCATATACCTTCAGTGGAGATAACTAAGAAAAAATTGGAAAATAAAACATTAAAAAGTGTTTTTCAAAATAGTTTTCCTAGAGTTAGCAGTCTACTTTTGGGTTTAATCGTATGTATATTATACTCTTATGAAACGGGATAGAGAAAATGCAAGGTTTGGTACCCATAAACCGGTTTAACCGTAACGCAGGCCTTTGCTAATACCGGTACCAAGTTCGGCTATCCTGATTTACTATCGCTATTTACGTTTATCTTTTGTCCTTCATCATATTTTCATAACATATAATCATCTTCCTTGCAGTTGTTGTTGTTGAAGCTATGTGAAAGATAGTAAGAATTTAATATCAGTTGAAGCAGCTCAGAACTAGGAAATTACAGACACCAAACGGTAAGATTTCTAGTCTCGGAGGAAGCTTGCTAAGTCCAAGATGATTAAAATCTTATACAGGAGTCTAAGTCTTTCTTGTCTCCATTTACATTTATGTTTCATTTAGATTCTCACTGCATTTGGCCAATAATATTCTAACAGCCATATACAAATGTTATGTTACTTCTCTGTTAACATGTAGCTCTGTCCCTTTTTTGAAACGTCATTACATCTGGAATGTGCGATCGAGTGCGAGAGTGTGCCATATTTTAAAAGATTTGTTTTTACCAGTAAAATATTACTTAAATTATTTAAGAATTGAATAAAACTTAACCAAAAACTCATATGATCACTAACGGATACATTTGTGAACTATAGGCCCTACTGTGCAAAACACAATTTTAGGAGGGAAGTTACCAAATAATTGGATCTGATGTGTCTAAAAAATGAAATATATTTTTCACATCTAAATAAAAGTGACACCAAACGCCCGAAGCAATTACAAGGAGAGACCACCGTAGTTGTAATAATAAAAGTCACAACAAAAGTGTGGAGCAATTACAGGGAGAGACCTTTTAATAAGTAAATCAAATAACAACACACGAAAATTTTCTTTCACAGATGAAATCACAGGAAAAAATGATAATCACTTTTAATAAGTAAATCAATAAGATTCATAAGGTACAAATATAGTAAAGGGAAAATGTATTAGGATATACATTTTGAATACTACTCAGTAATATTATCAAAGTGCATCACGCGTGAATTGCATTCATACCTATTTCAATATGCTCACTTTCATTTTCATCTGTGGCTGAACTATTCATATTTGAGGCATCGGCTACAAAACAAAATATGAAGAAATGGGAATAATTTGACCTATTAGACTGATATATATATTTTTAAAGATATAATACAGTGTCAAAAAAGTAGATCGGGCTTCAAAAGTGTTACTTTGCAAGACAAAAAACAGAGAACTGATGTTTTAGTTGAAGTGGTTTACTTTAATGGTAGGGGAATTGAATTTTATATATGACGTATAATATTGTAGAAAACTGTAAGTATGTAATGAAACTACAAGTGTAATATTATCTCGTTAAAACTGCTTGAGCAAATATAGGGAGTAAAGCATTAAACAAAGAGTTCATATTCCTACAAATCAAATAAGAACACACCAACCATGAAATAACAAGTACCTGAAATGCAGTAAATTGCATGTATGTCTCTTCTAAATGAGAGCATATATGTTTTTTTCACATTAACTTTACTGATGTCATTCTTTCCATTTATACTATCATGTTAATGTTGAATGACACATGTGACAATGCAAATGTATAAATGATGCCAAATGCATTATTGTATTGCTAAGTACACTTATTAATTTTGGAAATGCTACTGTTAAGCCTTTTTGGAGGAATATTACAGTTTTTGGTATTCTGTTCAAACACAATTTGATGCAAGATTAAATTTAGTTATCTATTTAGAAATGAATTCCACTCAAACCGGACGTCCTGAATTTAACAATCGGTATGAACAAAGAGCAGCTTTGAAGGCTTAATGCTGACTTTAAGATGAAGAACAACAATAAAAGCTTTTTTCTATTGCTTGGTCCTGTTATCATAGACTTTGTCTCATGTGCATTTACTCCATATATCTTTTATTGTTTATTCATTTGCTTGAACACATATTTATAAGTGCCATTTTTCTCCTCATAAAATTCCAACATGTCTTCGTGTCAATGTTAGTTGTGTTCTTGCTTTTTAAGAAATATATTGTCACATGTTCAATATTCTTGCAAAGGTGAAATTGTGGACGAAATATCAGACAATCATCGGTTGATAGGCTATCAGCAAGCTTTAAACAGTAAAATTTAAGATCAGTAAAATATTGCATGATATACATTTTATCCAGTCATATAACAGAAGACAACAGCCGTTACTGAATTGGTTTTGTGTTTGTTATCTTAATTTCAATAAAGTATTACCCTTAGTTTCCTCTGTGACTACACTATCTATATCGTTGGAACCAGCTAGAAAGGAAAATACAATTCTTTATTGCAAATAACTAAATACCGAAGTCACTGTGAATTTAATTTCTGCATATGCGCATTTCGACAACTTATGTCTCTTCAGTGCAGATAAAATCTAAACGTTTAGAAGACCATAACTCAAAGATGTTTAAAAACTGATAGAGAACAAATTACCAATATGATCTAAATGTAAAGCCAAATTTAGCTAAGGACAGAGCTTTGCATGAGGGAGATACTCCTTAGTTTTCAACAAAATTTACAAAAATTTAGATATTGTAAGGTTCCAAATTGAATCGGCTTTCGGGTCAGCACCGAAGTACTGACTACTGGGCTGGTGAATACCCTCGGGGACTAACAGTCCACCAGTGCAAATGATGTGAAGAATTTGAAAACGGACATTTTCAGCTAGATTTCACGTTTTGGCTAGACCTTGGATTGACTTACTGATAGTGTGACGGATGCCGCTAGCGGAGCAGGACATGCTTACCCTTTCGGAATACCTAATGTCACTGTCTTAAATGAAGCGGCAGATTTTTGATAGTGCTTACTTAAACATTAAATCGATGGTCAAAACTTATTACTTGGACCCGTATCGATTCTGAATATTTGTGATACCTCCAGTGATATACAGTACGTAGAAAAAAAATCAAACAAATTAATACAATTAATTAATTATATTGACAACTAAAAAAACAAAATTAAATTTAGCCTCATGTCTCTCCACGTATAACAAGGGACCTCATCTCCATGTCAATTGACTCATATGATAGCTTCAATGAGATTAACTGTATCACAAGGAAACAATTGTTGATTACATATCATTAGGCAAACATCAATGCAACAACCCGATTTAAAAATGGAAATCATTAAGTCCCAGCAAAATAAAATGAGGCTACCTAAAATTGAGACATAAATACCAAGACTATAAAACAGAAATAAATCACCACACCACAAACTGAAACATTACTAGCATAAACCCTAAAAACCGAGCCCCGATGATTAACATGGGAAAGCATGATCTACTCGGGAAGCTACAGTCACAATGCCAATGAAAGGTCAGATGTTAAGTCATATTCGATGTGTATCAGTTATTAACCATGAATTTACTGAAAAAATTATCGTTGTGAGATGTTATATCATATTGCAGAAGTAACAAAAGTCCTGAAATGACCTTTTTAAGTGGTTTTTAATATGATTAAGTCTAGAATTTAATTTTGCATTACCTTCAGATTTCAATTTATCTGCAACCCCGATTTTAATTTCTGAAGCTGTAAAATAAAGCATAATCCATTCAATTGAATTGATAATTGAATAACAGTGAACTGTAATGGAAACAAATATTTAAATCTCATTGAAGAATAGAGCTAAAATTGTGAAGAAGACATCAAATAGAATATTCTGAATTCGTTGGAAAAGAATTCTAGCATAAAGATCTTGTGCATCATAATAGACGTATATACAGTCAGAAATCCGGTTGATCAAAATTATCTACCTTTTAGATGAGGAACTCTTCAAAAAGTGCCCAAAAATCCGTACCTCCATGATGGACGCGGTGGTTTTTGACCGTTGTGAAAATGTTTTTAAAACTAAGAAATACCGTGAACACTTGGAACTATTACTTGTTAGGGAAGGTAGTTGATGATTTTTCTATCATGTTTGCTAATAAAGGAGACACCAGGTATGAAATTTGAACTATTAAATACGAGGTAAAGTGGTTGTTATGTTGACTTGGAAGACGATATTTTGCATTTAGTCGACAAGAAAAAAAATTACAGAAAAATCAGTTCTTTTTGTGCAAGATATCGCTTATACTCATTGGATGGGCCTTTCTGAAATAAATTAAGGAGCCGATTTTTAAAAAAAATCAAAAATACGCCGAAAAGATACATTTTAGAAAATTCGCTGTCAAGGCCAATCCGGGGGAGACAATTGTTTTTGTGTATCATTAAAAGGGTGTGTTCGACTTGAAAATGCAACTTTGTGATAAATACACAAATGACATAGTTAACAATTTATGCATTATTCATTTGTTAGACAAAGCAACAAGTGAAATTTGATTATGTGTTTATTTCATGTGACATTTAACTCACGTTGTTGGGACATATTTGTATTGGTTGGAACAGTAGAGGAAAGGGGAGGGGGTAATGCGTGATGATATTGACAGCGTTATTTGTTCATATTACAAAGTGTGTATGGAAAATCAATGTCAGGTTTGTTGTATCGTTCATTTCTCAATCACTTTATGTGGAAGGTCTTCTAGTTTAATATATTTCATTTTTTTAATGTCTGTAGTGTAACTGTATAGTGGTATCAATATTAACATCAACAATTCGTGACCAATTCCATGCAAAGGAAGGTAACTAAAGCAAGCGTAAATCATTCATGGGGAAAAGTGTTTTTTTTTTAAATAATCCAGAAGATGTTGAAGCAATGTCCATTATATTTGGCCACAGTGTACAAGTGCGGAGTCAATGGGCGAGTGAGGGTCGTATGTCCCCTTTCACAGTTATAGAAAAAATATAAGTTGTTTAGAATTTTGTATTAAGGCAGTTGCGACCGTTGTTTTCTGAAATATGGTCATATATGCGGACTCCTCCGTCTTTTTCCATATCTTTGCATGAAAATATATTGTCCATTAACACCAACTTTTCATGTGATATTCTAAAAGCATGCACATAAACGAAATTTTGGACAAAATTTAAAAAAAAATGACGTTACTTCTTCATTCAATTTTTCAATACTTACAAATTTCTATCCAAATTCTATGAAAACCTAGAAAATGGATATTCCTCGCCAAATTTTTAATTGCATGTATTTAGCGCACGAACCTTTGATCTCTGTCAGAATAACATATTGCATATTTATTTTCAAAAAATCTGATTTAATAAGTATTAGAAACATTTCTCACAAAAATCTATATATAGTTACAATATAATGTGATTTGTATCTGAGAAGAGTGTCACTGGTTTAAAGATGTGCTTGGTTGCGTAAAATAACGGTGAACTCGATTAAAAATTGTTTTGATTCCCGCCTAAATTTGCCCAACTTTAACAATGAGTATAAAATTGGAGCATTTTTGTGGTAACTTTTCAATAAAACCATCCGAAAAAAAAAAATCATTTTTCAATATCTGTAATTTTTTTCATAAAAAAAATATGCCACTTAACGATACATTTTTCCCCCTTTTGTGACGATTTAGCAAAGACGATAGCGTTTCATCTTTCAATCGAAACCAGTTGAAAATAATATGTTTTAATTTACGTTCGACGAAAATCATTTCAAAAATACCTCTAAATAACTTTTAGCAAGGGTGCTAAAAGTAACAGAATAACCAAGTCACTTTTTTACCTTATAATATGAAGAGTTCCTTTTCTTTTGTTCTATTTCAACCGGTTTTCTTATATAATTGTTTGAGCGCTAAACCATTAACGAAATGTCAACACACTTCATTATTGCAGCAGAGTCTTTAATATATTGAAGCTAGCATGAATGAATCTTCACTAAACTGGGATATCGAAGTCTCTCTTTGAAGTTGTCTCTGATTTGGGTTTAAAATTCTTCGTTTAAACTACAATTATAATTTCCCTCTTTGAAGGTATGACGTAAACCATTAATAAAATGTAAACAGCATGTCCTTTATAAATAATAACGATAATATTGAGATATTACGCTTGTCTCAAATATCACATTTCTCACTTGACAGATGAATTTCGAAAAGCAGTTCATGTTGCATTTCGAAGCAAGCTTCCTCTTTCCGGAAATATAATCTTTATGTTGTTATATTTAAAAGGGATCTTGGAAATAAAATGGTGATGAAATTCGATTGCGCTTTAGGGAAACTCCTTAATGGGCTAGGCATTAATATTTGAAAGTAGGTATTTTGCTAAAAAAAATTAACACATAATTTATTTATCTATTTGCATGACTACAGAGCTTTATAAATTGCTTTTCATTTTCCTCCCTTTAAAATTCATCATACTTTAACGCAAATGCAGTCAGACCATAATTTTCGATGCATTTTTTGTTTCAGCCCGTGACCGTACGGATATATTTGTAAATAAATAAATGATTTTACAAAGATTAAACGAAAGGACAAAATGACAATCATCTTGGACAAAGAATTTTAGTAAGATTCGAAAGGTACATCACCTTCATTTTCTTCTGTGGCTGAATAATAGACATTTCTGTCATCGCCTACAAAACAAAATAAAAACAAAATCAATTCATTCATTTGATTGCAGAAAACAATGCATGTTAATTGTTATAAAGATATACATACAGTCGTCAATTGTAACAGAAGATTAAGAAAGAAATACAAATTATCATAAATGTTCTGAATATATGAAAGAATTCGTGTTCATGTGAGACATTTGAAGGGGTAAAATAAAAAAGTGTAAACACATGGTAAAATGCAGGCACCAGTATGGATTCTGAATATTTGTGATCAATTCATCCTGCATCGATATACATGTTGTAAAGCATTTAGACAATTTATTACTTTGACAACAACAAAACGATTATTTCTAGCGTCAGGTCTCTATCTGTATAAGAAGGGACTCAATGGGTCGACAATTTTTCCGATGGTTTCCACTTGATTTGTCTTTTTTTCTCATGGACTTCGTCTCTTGACAAATCTGTTCGGTAATTTTGTTATTGCCCCCATTTCCACGTCAATTGACTTATAAGATAGATTTGAACAGTATAATTGTATCATATTAAAACAGGAGATTATATAACGAAAATGAAAGCAAAAACCCGGATGAAAAAATCGGAAATCAAAAGACGCCGCAAAATATTAAGAGCCAAGACAACTGGAGACAAAAACATCAAGATGTAACCAATAAACAGAAATAAATCATAAAACCACAAAAATAAAACACTTCTAGTGTGAAGTTTTCCTAAAATTGGGGTAAGTACAGAGGATTCAGATTTCAGAGAATAATATGCTTTACGTTCAGCTTCCGTTTCAATGTCACTTAAACGTATGGTGTTAATAACCCAGTAGTCAGTACTTCGTTGCTGACCCGAAAACCGATTTTATTTAAACTTGCAATATCTTAATTTCACAAAATTTTTTTTAAAACTAAGGAGTATCTCCCTCATGCATAGCTCTGTCCTTAGCTGAATTTTGGCTTTTCTAGTTAGATCCTTTTGATTATTTGTTCTTTATCAGCTTTTACACGTTTTGGTTAATGGACTTCCAAATGTTTTGGTTTTATCTGCACTGATGAGACATAAGTTGTCGAAATGCGCATACAATGTATGCAGAAAGTAAATTCACAGTTACTTCGGTATTTAGTTATTTGTTACCACTGGGCCGATGCCTCTGCTGGTGGACTGTTAGTCCCGAGGGTATTCACCAACCCAGTAGTCAGTACTTCGTTGCTGACCCGAAAACCGATTTTATTTAAACTTGCAATATCTTAATTTCACAAAATTTTGTTTAAAACTAAGGAGTATCTTCCTCATGCATAGCTCTGTCATTAGCTGAATTTTGGCTTTTCTAGTTAGATCCTTTTGATTATTTGTTCTCTATCAGCTTTTACACGTTTTGGTTAATGGACTTCCAAATGTTTTGGTTTTATCTGCACTGATGAGACATAAGTTGTCGAAATGCGCATATGCAGAAAGTAAATTCACAGTAACTTCGGTATTTAGTTATGTGTTACCACTGGGCCTATGCCTCTGCTGATGGACTGTTAGTCCCCGAGGGTATTCACCAACCCAGTAGTCAGTACTTCGTTGCTGACCCGAAAACCGATTTTATTTAAACTTGCAATATCTGAATTTCTCAAAATTTTGTTTAAAACTAAGGAGTATCTCCCTCATGCATAGCTCTGTCCTTAGCTGAATTTTGGCTTTTCTGGTTAGATCCTTTTGATTATTTGTTCTCTATCAGCTTTTACACGTTTTGGTTAATGGACTTCGAAAGGTTTTGGTTTTATCTGCACTGATGAGACATAAGTTGTCGAAATGCGCATATGCAGAAAGTAAATTCACAGTAACTTCGGTATTTAGTTATTTGTTACCATTGGGCCGGTGCCTCTGCTGGGTATTCACCAACCCAGTAGTCAGTACTTCGTTGCTGACCCGAAAACCGATTTTATTTAAACTTGCAATATCTTAACTTCACAAAATTTTCTTTAAAGCTAAGGAGTATCTCCCTCATGCATAGCTCTGTCCTTAGCTGAATTTTGGCTTTTCTAGTTAGATCCTTTTGATAATTTGTTCTCTATCAGCTTTTACACGTTTTGGTTAATGGACTTCCAAATGTTTTGGTTTTATCTGCACTGATGAGATATAAGTTGTCGAAATGCGCATATGCAGAAAGTAAATTCATAGTAACTTCGGTATTTAGTTATGTGTTACCACTGGGCCGATGCCACTGCTGGTGGACTGTTAGTCCCCGAGGGTATTCACCAACCCAGTAGTCAGTACTTCTTTGCTGACCCGAAAACCGATTTTATTTAAACTTGCAATATCTTCATTTCACAAAATTTTGTTTAAAACTGAGGAGTATCTTCCTCATGCATAGCTCTGTCCTTAGCTGAATTTTGGCTTTTCTAGTTAGATCCTTCTGATTTTTTGTTCTCTATCAGCTGTTACACGTTTTGGTTAATGGACTTCCAAATGTTTTGGTTTTATCTGCACTGATGAGACATAAGTTGTCGAAATGCGCATATGCAGAAAGTAAATTCACAGTAACTTCGGTATTTAGTTATGTGTTACCACTGGGCCGATGCCTCTGCTGGTGGACTGTTAGTCCCCGAGGGTATTCACCAACCCAGTAGTCAGTACTTCGTTGCTGACCCGAAAACCGATTTTATTTAAACTTGCAATATCTTAATTTCACAAAATTTTGTGTTTAAAACTAAGGAGTATCTACCTCATGCATAGCTCTGTCCTTAGCTGAATTTTGGCTTTTCTAGTTAGATCCTTTTGATTTTTTGTTCTCTATCAGCTCCTACACGTTTTGGTTAATGGACTTCGAAATGTTTTGGTTTTATCTGCACTGATGAGACATAAGTTGTCGAAATGCGCATATGCAGAAAGTAAATTCACAGTAACTTCGGTATTAGTTATGTGTTACCACTGGGCCGATGCCTCTGCTGGTGGACTGTTAGTTCCCGAGGGTATTCACCAACCTAATAGTCAGTACTTCGTTGCTGACCCGAAAACCGATTTTATTTAAACTTGCAATATCTGAATTTCACAAAATTTTGTTTAAAACTAAGGAGTATCTCCCTCATGCATAGCTCTGTCCTTAGCTGAATTTTGGCTTTTCTAGTTAGATCCTTTTGATTATTTGTTCTCTATCAGCTGTTACACGTTTTGGTTAATGGACTTCCAAATGTTTTGGTTTTATCTGCACTGATGAGACATAAGTTGTCGAAATGCGCATACGTAGAAAGTAAGTTCACAGTAACTTCGGTATTTAGTTATTTGTTACCACTGGGTCGGTGCCTCTGCTGGGTATTCACCAACCCAGTAGTCAGTACTTCGTTGCTGACCCGAAAACCGATTTTATTTAAACTTGCAATATCTTAACTTCACAAAATTTTGTTTAAAGCTAAGGAGTATCTCCCTCATGCATAGCTCTGTCCTTAGCTGAATTTTGGCTTTTCTAGTTAGACCCTTTTGATAATTTGTTCTCTATCAGCTTTTACACGTTTTGGTTAATGGACTTCCAAATGTTTTGGTTTTATCTTCACTGATGAGATATAAGTTGTCGAAATGCGCATATGCAGAAAGTAAATTCATAGTAACTTCGGTATTTAGTTATTTGTTACCACTGGGCCGATGCCACTGCTGGTGGACTGTTAGTCCCTGAGGGTATTCACCAACCCAGTAGTCAGTACTTCGTTGCTGACCCGAAAACCGATTTTATTTAAACTTGCAATATCTTCATTTCACAAAATTTTGTTTAAAACTGAGGAGTATCTTCCTCATACATAGCTCTGTCCTTAGCTGAATTTTGGCTTTTCTAGTTAGATCCTTTTGATTTTTTGTTCTCTATCAGCTGTTACACGTTTTGGTTAATGGACTTCCAAATATTTTGGTTTTATCTGCATTGATGAGACATAAGTTGTCGAAATGCGCATATGCAGAAAGTAAATTCACAGTAACTTCGGCATTTAGTTATGTGTTACCACTGGGCCGATGCCTCTGCTGGGGGCTTGTTAGTCCCCGAGGGTATTCATCAACCCAGTAGTCAGTACTTCGTTGCTGACCCGAAAACCGATTTTATTTAAACTTGCAATATCTTAATTTCACAAAATTTTGTGTTTAAAACTAAGGAGTATCAACCTCATGCATAGCTCTGTCCTTAGCTGAATTTTGGCTTTTCTAGTTAGATCCTTTTGATTATTTGTTCTCTATCAGCTTTTACACGTTTTGGTTAATTGACTTCCAAATGTTTTGGTTTTATCTGCACTGATGAGACATAAGTTGTCGAAATGCGCATATGCAGAAAGTAAATTCACAGTAACTTCGGTATTTAGTTATTCATAGGTGATGTGTGTCAGTAATAAATGATTTTCGATATGACTTAGTCTAAAGTTGAAATTCACATTACCCTCAAATTTCAATTTATTTTTATTAATTTCAGGAACTATAAGATAAAGCATAATCCATTCCATTCACATTTGAATCAATCATTGAATAAAAATAAACTGCGATACAAACAAGCATTCAAATTTGAATGAAGAATAAGCCTTAAACATGTTAAATTGCAACAGGCATCAAAAAGAAAGGTGTTAAATCTTTCGAAAAATTCAAACAAGGCTACATCGACTAGGAAAAAAGAAAGGATATGGAGTGAATGTACATGTGACAAAAACGCACACGATACACAGTTTATCAAGGACAAGACTTTTAATCCTGTCTACATCTTGATGTCGCCTGAGGGTCTTCAACCAGAAGTGAACGATATTCAACCCATCAAGCGAGATCAAGAAGGTCCCTAGCGTGCACTTAAGCGGTATTCTTGACACAAATTATATCAAGGTAACTCCCTAGCTCCCTGTAATGTATTAAGATAATGCCAATCGTGTGAAAGTGGGCGGAGTTTGTCTGCATGCGTCAGTCTATGTTTAAGCCTGTAATCATTTATTAGTGTTTAGTAATTAGATGTAGTAACCAAAGCAATGAGTTGAGTCTTGTTTCCAGGAATATTAGCTCCATATTATGGCCCAAAACAACGATATTTCAGTGGCGACGATATGATGGGATTAACTTTTCAGTGCATTAAGGATTAAATTCCGATTGATTGAATCCCAATATTTTTAGTGAAAGGATTTAATTCCGAATTCACAGAAACAATGGCTACACATTTGGATTTACACGCACCCGGACCATTTAAAGTTATTGGTGAAACAAACTTAGCCAAATCTTGGGAACAATATTTAAAACGTTTTGAGTATTATTTAAAAGCAACCGGAGTGTCTAAGGACGAACAAAAAAGGGCAATGTTATTACACATATCTGGGCACGAAGTGCAAGACATATTTGAAACTTTAACTGATCCTGGTACAAAATATGATCAAGCCGTTGATGCGCTAAACAATTATTTCCAACCAAAGAAACACATTCAGTTTGAGAGACACATGTTTCGAAAATCAAAGCAAGAAAGTGCTGAAACAATTGACGATTTTATAGTTAGAATTTCAAAACTTGCAATCGCTTGTGACTTCAGAGCTGATCAACAAGATGATATGATCAGAGACCAAATCGTAGATGGTTGTAAATCTATGGAAATAAGAAGAAAATTACTTGCCGCCCAAGATTTAACATTAGAAAAAGTGCAAAGACTCGAAAGAACTTATGAATTAGCAGTGACACATTCCGAGAAAATGGAAAACGCTCAACATTCAGAACAGAAGAAAGAAGATATAGAAATCAACAAACTTCGACAAAGGCCGAAGCAGTTCAAACCTCGAGGAGCGCCAAATTCGTTTAAAGGAAGGAACGACAAAGTAAGATTCTCACAATCGACCGCTCAGTGTTATAGATGTGGACGTACTGGACATTATGGGAAAAATTGTAGAATTTCAAGGGATATTGTTAAATGTTAGGTGTGTGTGTTTGTATCTGTGTTCCACTGGTACTACAATGCATAACCTTCTTACAATATGGTTTGCATAATGTTTGGTTTGTACCCTGGTTGACTATCTGGTTTGTACATATATACATATATGGTCAGACCACTAAGGTCTGTGAAGCTGTTTGGTTGGTAGCTTTGCACTGGCCAGGAGCCACTGGTTTGATCTCCTTGCAAGTGTGAAGATCTTGTTTTAAGATACTAAACTATTACAATAACTAAATGATAAACACTGTTCAACTTTCAATATGGTTTAATATACCATATTTAACTATAATATATTTTATAACAATATAAATACCCCCAGAGCGACAGAAAAATATAACGGGGACCCCCTTTGGACTTGTAGGTTTGATTACTCGACGGACATATACTCCAAGGTCACGGTTTGTTAAGTCTCAGGTCAACAACAATGGGGCGGTTCGGGGTAAGTAGGCCGTGAGATGTAAATAAAGGACGTACTATAAATAAAATCTCTGACGAGGTCACTAGCCTAATATGGTTTGAGCACTGCGGGTGATTGTGCCGCTCTGGTTTGACTACAGACGTGAAATAGGGTTCAATAGCTCCTAGCCCTGGTTTGAGACCGCAGTGTGTGGAAAGTTGAAGCGTCGCGCCTTTTATACTATCTAGCCCATAGCCCACCGTCGGCAAGGAGATGTGGGACTTGGTGGAAGTTGATTGGC
>MJUU01039358.1:0-15012 GCA_002080025.1 Modiolus philippinarum
TCTTCCAAACGTTTAGATTTTATCTGCACTGATGAGATATAAGTTGTCAAAATGCGCATATGCAGAAAGTAAATTCACAGTAACTTCGGTATTTAGTTATTTAAACTGAATAATACGTTCGTGTTTTTTTTCCCAAATATTAAGTATCTAATGACGAGATAGTTTTCGACTAGCTATTATATCACAAAACAAGAAAACAAGAAACTGATAAAAAGAAAGAATATTGCGTCCATTGAAATAAAATTAAAATATTTGAAATAGTCTCACCATACCAGGAAGAATATTTGCTAAAAATTTTTAAAATGCAAATAGTGAGGAGAGATAGATTAAAAAAAATGTCTGGAATTAGTTTTGCACGATAGTCAAGATTTTTTCCTTTATTTAAAGAAAAAGAATACGTATTTTTTTATAAGTGTGAATAATTTTATTACAGATTTGTACGGAAGCCGATAGGGGTCATTTGAAAAAAAATATTTATGTCGTAATTACGACATAGGATGTCGAAATTACGACATACTGATATCGAAATTTTGACAGCGATCTCGAAATTACGACAAAGTGATGTCGAAATTACGACATAACGAGGTTAAAATAACCTTATAGCTTATCACATTTCATCTTTTCTGAAACCGCTGATGCAAATTCAACCAAAATTAACAGAAATAATGTATAGAAGATCCTTTACCAAGTTTGTTCATTATACCGATCTGACAAAAACATGGCTGCCTGTACAGAACTTAGTTTTACATTGGCCCTATTGGATTTCATATTTTCACCCCCCCCCCTTCCCCCGAAATCACTGAAGTAAATTCAACCAAATTTTACAGGAATGCATGATGCAATGAAGGTCATCTCCCGGGGCCATCTACAAAGACTGCTCATTTCGTTCAGATCCGATAATGAACATGACCGCTAACGAGGAACATATTTAGGGCCCTTTGGGAGAAACTTCATCATCTACTATTTAGCATATTGGCAACTGAGCGATACAGGCTCAGTCTCCGAGCCTCTTTTTTTGCTAAATTTCAGTGTAGATAATTTTTCAAACATCTTCCCCTCTGAAATTGTATGGCGGATTGTACCCAATCTTTTTATGAGCATTTTAGTGTATCTTATATACAGTACTGATGAGGGGATTTTGGTTGGTCGATAAACGTGACCGCTGTTACTGCATGTCAAAGGGAATGGATCATAGTGGCCAAAATGATATAGGCTAAAGTTTTGTACACTTCTAGTATTAAAAATGGAACAGGGTATTAAAATGTTACCCCATTAATGCTTATTTAAAAATCGGTTGAAATTGGAATACCATTGGAACGTACGGGATATTCAACAGTTTTTCTATACTTAAAGTATTCCACCAAAACTGTGTCTATAAATGCTTTTTTAAACATTCAAAGCATATTGCATACCACCAAAAGTGTTTCAAGGTCATTATGTTCAAAGTGAGCGATTCATTCTCATGAAGAGCTTCATGTGACGTAAGGATCCGTTGACCTGCGTTGGCGTTATTTCCCTTTTGTGTCAATTTTTGTCAGTTTCATCTTAATATTTTCAATATTCTTCTCTTAAACTACTAAATGGCATTGAAACCAAACTGTACCATTATTATGTTCAAAGTATTTTCTTTAAAAATTGTGTTCGGCATTTTCGCTGATTGAGTAAAGACATTCATGAGTCCCACCATAGCTACATGTAATACGGGTTCGAGAGCAGTTTTTATGTCCCGATTACTTAAGTCGATATTTGCCCTCGAACGTCCACCCGACAGATCTTTGTTAAAATTTATTTCAAATTTTCAAGAACTAGACATGGTACAGTCTTGATAAGTCACAAAAAAGAATGGTCTTTGGTATTACAAATTTGTTTAGCTATTATATGTCACCATAACCTACATTTTTCGCTTGAGTGAATTGTTTACATTGTTTAGTTATGGTCCAATTCTCATGCAGGTACTAGACATAGCACATGGTTGATACTTAAATCACACATGGACTGGTCTTAGGAAGTACTACAGGGTTCACCAGTGATTAAGTTAACATGACCTACATGATTGTTTTGGTTGACCGACTTGGTTAAGTTTCCTTCGTTTTTGTCCATTTCTAAGGAACTAGAAAGACATGGTACAAGGTTGATAATTCACATATGGATTGGTGATATGCAGACCACCAGGATAAACTATGCATTTGGTTTACATGACTTAGATGTTCCCCTTGAGCGACTTGGCTTTTTTTTTGAGCGACCTGGTAATGTTTCAGGCTAAATTAAGGTTCATTTCACAGTTACTAAACATAATATAGCATTGATACTTTTACGAGTAAAATGGTCTGTTTACACACCGATAGTCCGAAGGACCGACAGTCCGAAGGTCCCCTAGTCCTATTGTCAGATAGTCCGAGGGTCCGATAGTCCGATAGTCCTAAAGTCCGATGGTCCGAAGGTAGGCTAGTCCAAAAATGTCCCTATGTAAACCAATGTAGATAAAAGTAGAGACGTTTTGTCGAAAAAGACATTCCAAAATTATGCTTTAAGATGGCTACATAAAAAGGGCGAACTTATGGTAACAAAAAGATAGCAGCCGAGTCTACTGCGTGAAATGCCGAAAACCCCCCGATACGCTAGGGGTCGGCTAGGTGGTAGCGAGCAACGGGAGGCTGCGAAAGGTCGGAACCTGCGCCGTCTGCGATTAACAGAAGTCTCATTTTCTCGCTGCGTCGGGCGCCGGGCTATTGAATAATATGCGCAATCGCACACCACGAGATCGGCGGCCAAGGTATCGCCAACCCCACCAACCACCACCTGACTATTTTCAAACTTAAGACGGACGGGCTTATCCAGCTCTTCGGCTAGATGGTCGCACTTTTTCTAATCCCCATCCCAAATCGTGGTTTGGTGCCGATGATTGGTCTGACGAAACTTCGAGCCATGCTATCGCAGACCGTGGGCTGCTGTATGTCGTCCAGCTCCTTAGGGGGATGTATCCTGATGCTGAGCATAGCAGAAATCGTGGTGAAAGGAGGCCTTATCCACGCAATTGACGGGAATGGACCAGGGTTTCGGGCTGCATTCAGACTCTTATGAAGCTTGGTGCCGGGGCATGTGAAATTATGCACTGGTAAATGCATTTCTATGCGCCTTCTCCCGCGATAATCGAGGCTATAAATTTCTCTTGAGCATCATCGACGTCTTCTCCAAGTATGGCTGTCTGGTACGGCTCAGGGATAAGAAGAGGATTTTGGTGCGCGATGCCTTCCGGGCCGTCTTCAAGGATCGCACCCCACAGAAGCTATTGACGGATACGGGCTCCGAATTCTATAGCAAGGATCTGCCCCGGTAACATGAGATCGAGCACTACTCCACGGAGAATGAGGATAAATCGAGCGTCGTCGAGCACAGGAATCGCATCATGAAGGAGAAGACGTTCAAATATTTCTCGGCCAATAGCATGCGCACCTAACTTCCCATCTTAGAGGATCTGGTGCGGAAGTATAATACCTCCAAGCATCGATACATCAAGATAACTCCCCCCGCCGCCAGACAGAAGGAGAATCATACAAAGGTCTTCTGGAAACTCTACGGAGATCTTCCGCCCATGCAGCCATGGCGATTCAAGGTCGGGGATAGGGTCCTGATCGCCAAGAAAGGTATTTTCTTAAAGTGTTTTACGTCCCGCTGGAAAGAGGAAGTCCTCACCGTCTTGCAGGTCCTGGGCCTTAAGCCACCGACCTATCGTCTCAAGGGTTTCCACGGAGAGAAGATCAGGGAATCCTTCCACGAGCCCGACCTCCAGCGCACCGACCAGGACATCTATCGCATAGAGGATATCCTGCGGCGACGAACCAGGGGTTGAGTCAAGGAAATGTTAGTGAAATGGTTGGGCTATCCTAAATCTTCCAATTCATAGGTCAAGCAATCCGACCGGCAATAAGCCTTGCACATCGGCAATTATTCTGGTCCCTTGAGAGGGACTGGAGAGTTTGGGGGGGGGAATCCCTGGCCCTACCTCTATGGATGAATATCCCGAATTTTCGTATCTAGCATGGCAATCTTACTCTGCATAATTAATGTCAGATCTTGCCGGTTCTTGGCGTTCCATCCCTTAGTGACCGGTTCGTCAGCTGAGGTCTCCTCTGGAAGGTTGCGAATCGCATTGCCCTGCATATCTAAGTCCACGGGTATCCGACCGCTATTGGTATTGATGAAGTCCGATCTATCTGCCTTGCCATTCAGTTGCTTCTAGAGGGGATTGATCTCCTGCCTCGTCATGTGATGCATCTCCTCTTCGAGCTTCTTCAGCGACTGCTTCACGAATCTCTTCGTCATTATTCTTTTCCGGATAATATTGAAATTCATATCCAGATCCTCTTCGATCTCTTCTTTGCGGTTGGCCCCTCTGGTGAGGCCCACGCTTGGACCAAATTTATCGACCATACTTTATCTATAGCAGGGAGAAGACGAAGATAGTGGCTTCAATACGTTAAGTCAGAGATGGCCGCAGATGACCGCTTAGCGGGGCGGAACTTCGTCCGTATTTGAGTCGATCGGTAAGACCATATACCGTCGTAGCTCGGCCGGGCGGCAATTCGTATGAGCCAAAATAGTTTCTCCGGGTGCGGTCTTTGAACCAGCACGTCCAGTGAGTCCCGGGGCCTACGAGATCATCGTGATTCGGGATGCCGCATTCGAGATCTTTTGGCTTGGATTATAGGTCATCGCGCATGAAGACGCCTCTGAAGTGGGGATATGCAGATTCTTTAGCTCAAGATTGGTGAGGGGCTTATACATTAATCTAGGGAGAGATGGGGCATCCGCACCAGTCAGAGCCTTCCAAGATCAGATGGGGCGGCGAAAAGAGATGTTCCCGCGGCTCACGTACTTCGAGAAATTCTGGGATGGGGGGGGAGGTGGGTTGGGTAGCGGCCGCCTCAGTCTTGGGCGATTCGGTATTGACTGTAGGCGGGGTTGCTGATGCCGTCGGGTATGATGTGGCGCTTATCGTCATCGGAGGAGAGGGATTTCTTGCACGTCTCAAGTGTCATTACCTGGTGTAGCCGGCTGCGGATGATATTAATTGACCGGTATTTCTCCTTGCCCGCATCCAAGCACTCCTTATACTCGGGGAGATCAGATTGGTCTTGACCACGCTCTTCTTTACGCCCTAAGCCTTCCTGCACTTCTCGCGATCTACTTTGAAGGCATATGCTTTCGGCCGGAGACCAACGTACTCGGTCATCGAATGGCAACCGCAATCGCACTCACCCTTGAATTTGCCGAGCACTTTCTTATTTACGCCGGCCTTTATCCCGGAGGCATGGTCTGGCCATAGTTGGACAAAAACACTGCTGCACGCCCTCCGCCATATCCTTATATACGTCTGCCGATCAAGCTATCCGCATCCGTATAGCAGATGCTTAAACGATCACCACATCGGGGCTTGAGGTAATCGCAAACGAAGTCAGCCCTGATGGCTTATATATATTAAGGATGGAGAATCCTAGGAAGATGGGCATGGTCACTAGCTTCTGGGCAACCCTCTGGTTTTTCAACAGCCGCATGTTCACGCTATTGCGAATATCTTCCATGGCCTTGCCGAACACTGAGTTTACCATGAGGTTGAAGAAGTCCTTCTTGAAGGCGGTGGATGCTGCAGCCCTGCAAGCCGTATTCTTCTCCCCGTTAGCCCTCAGCCATGGGCTCTGGGTGAATCGGTGGACGCGATGGATCTTCTTTAGCTTCAGACCCAGAGCAAGATATTTCCCTAGTTTTTCGTAGTGAACCATGTATTTCTCCTTGTCGTAAAGGTTGGCCACCAGCTTCCTGACTCCATTGATCACCATGGACTCCGGCGCAAGGGGATAATCGTTGTGGCGATCTTGGAGCTCCCTCGGATATTCGAGATCCACTTCCAAGATGAATCCTTGCTCATCCTCTTCGCAGAGCGTGCTGAGGTCTTGGACTTCTGAGGGATCGATCCACTTGAAATCTCAGATGGGCAGGACCTGACTCATCGCCCTTCCGTTCAGTGTTTTGGCGTCCAGATACATCAGATAGTTGGTCGGCTTGCTCGGATCGAAATCTTGCACGCAGGGGTTATTCGCCCGAGCATATCTCTGAGACGCCATGGTCAGACCCCCGTGAATCCCCTTCTCAACCATGAGCAGCATATCGGGGTCAATGAGAAGCTCAAGCTCGATATCGCTGTCCTTTAGCCCGTCGTAAGCTAACCCAGGCAACGTGTAGTATTGCGCCAGATCGAGGCTATGGTGCTTTATGCAGATTTCGCGGAAATTCTCGAAGACGTCGGTGATCAAGACCACGTCAGTCTCGAGATATAGGTCGTGATAATTGCGCATGGTCTTGCATCCAAAGGTCCCCTCTGAGCGTGAGCGTAATCTTCCTCGCTGGTATGCTCACCGGTGAGCGTGCCGAAAAAAACTTCCCTTGGCGGGAGATGGGTCTCCGGGAGCCTTTCGAACCTATCCATATAATCGTAGGGGAAGACGCCTTAGCGTAGCAGCAGGTCTGAGTGATGGCTTTTCTGCCCGATCGCCGCGGTCGGGATATCATACCCTTTATCCATCTCCTTGACGGTGAAAGTGATATCAGCCCCGACGACTTCCTTCACCCTCTGAGAGCAGTCTTGGAGAATTTCGGGCAGCCTGGTGCGCGGAACTGCCTTCTTATGAATCATCAACCCATCAGATACGAGAACCCCTAAATCGATCTCCTACTCGGTCAAGTAGTCGAATACCGCCATCAGAGCCTTATTTTCCAGGCAGCACATGACGTAATTCACGGTCTTACCCTCCATACTGTAATCCGTCCCTCTCTTCTCCTTGCATTTGCAGGTGTAGATCACCGGCTCATTGGCGTATACCGTCTCATCGAAGCACTTGATATGGTAGCAGAATCCAGATGGTACGCGATTCTGGAGGATCTTGGTATGATGTTCATACGGCTCGCTCCCTTCTACCTTCTGGATGGTCGTCACCATCATTTGCCCTAGCCTTTGTCGGCTCAGGCCCTACCTTGGTCGTGAAGCACTCGAAGTCTGCGTAGACGATAAAATGGCACCTTCATCGACCGGATGTGGTTTTGGAAGCTGATGTAGCTTCCTTCGCTCGGCATCGCGATTTTTATCGCCTTCTACTGCCCGCAATATTCCATGTGTTGGTCAAGTTTTTCATGCAGAGTGAAGTGGTTCAGGCATCGGCGGCAGAAGTAAGCTTCCCCATCGTGATCGCTTACCTGCACCGTCAAGCACCGCGAGAGATTCTTCACCAAGTAATAGTGCTTCGTCTCACCATTACCAACTAGCATGAGATCCACGTGCTTTGCCCCGGCATCATCCGAATATCTTCATGGGGCGCATCTCTTCCTCGAAGAATCCGTATACGTTGACCTTGATCCCCTCATTGAGCTTCTCGAACCTTGCCGTAGTGAGACCGGGAAGTCGATGCCGTCGAACCTGAGCTCGTCCGACCACCTTTCGTACTGCTTGACTTGGCTGGTACTCTTCTGATCCACCTCCCCGTGATGGATGTCTGTGAGGATCGCCCATTTGAAGCACTGCTGATCCTCATTTTGCTTGTTGACTATCGACTTCTTGGCAGCAAGCTTCTTGGAAAGTGTGATATATGAGCTTCCGTTGAGGGGCCTGTACTAATTCAGCTGAATCTCCAGCTTCTCGACGCGCCCTAAGGTCCATCCGCTCCCGTAGCCTTGAAAGTTGCAATGCTCTCAATGATCATATCCCCCATCCGCGCTATCACTTCGTCAAAATCTGCCGACTCGGTGATTACCATCAAGGCCGACCGGAATTTTGGGTTGGCGTAGATATTTTCACTGGTCGCCGGGCTGATCTTCACCATCTCCACGTGGATGATTATTTCCGCTTTCAATCCCTTCTTTTCAGCTGGACCCTACAAAATCGTGCTTTCGGATTTTCCCCCAGCTTAGCTTGATGAAAGTCTCCACGTCCTGCTGCCGTCTTGGGCTTGATAACCACCGTGCCAAATACCCAATTCAAGGCATACCACTTGTCCCCAACCTCTACGAGGTCAGCAGCTTCTTCAATGCTTTGCTTTTCCTTCTCGGCCAGCTGATCTTTCTTCAGCCGGGAGATATTGGTGATCCCCTTCAGCCTCGCTATCGTCTTGAGCTGCTTCCTGGTGAATACTTCCCGACGTTCGAATTTCCGGTCCGTCGCCGACTTGATGAGCCGTACAAATCAAGCTAATTATTTTATGTTATATCCCTTCACACCTTCCCCCTTGGCGATTTTCCTAAATTCCACCATGGTCTCGGCCATTCTAAATTTCCCTCCGATCGGTTGTTCGGTGTCGTCTTGCCACTGGGTATGCCTCCAGCAAAGTCCATTTTTCATCAGTATGCCCTTGCAAAGTTGTCTCTTCTTCCTATTCTGTGGGGGTATTGCAGAATGTCTGCTTTTCGGGTGATGAAGTTGGTCTGCAGGCGGAATCTTCGAAGTGATCCATGATAATCTTAGATGACATGATTTTATTTATACTATTTATTTTTTTTTAAAGTTTTTAAGGTGAAATGGTGTTATTTCTCGATCACCAGGCTTGTGTATAGTGTTACTAATTATAGATTTTCGACCGGTATTTATATTACGTACTTCCAATAAATTCTTGGAGAAGGTCGGGAAAAGTTGCATATCGCCAAAATAATTTGCAAATTTTCCCCATGCATGCCTTCAGACCCCCTGCCATTTTTTTTAAAATCTCATCAGGAGCATATTTTAGGAAATCTGGCAGGTTCTTTCCTCTTTCCTTAGTCTCTGGCGCAAATAACATGCAAAAGTGCTATTTTTTCTCCCAAAATCAGGTGACATAATTCACTAAGAATTACGCAAGAAAATAATCTTTTCCGACGAGGTTTACCCCATCAAAAAAGACCCTCCACGCCCCAGGTACCTTGCCTCCCGGCACTTTTTAGCATCCCCGACTCGCTCAAGACCCACTTGCATCCTGGGGCCCCAAAGTTGGAGTTTTATGCAGGATTTCTGCATGGAAAATGGTCTTGCGGCAGAATTGTCATTTCTAAACTACTACCAAAGAACTATTGTGACCATGTTTGGTTCCAATTTTCACAGTTATTTCAGACGAGAAGATCTTTGACTGAAAGGCCTTCGACGAACGGACGACGGACGCCAAGTCATTGCAAAAGTTCACACTGGTATAGCCAGGTGAGCTAAAAGTGATGTGATCTTAAAAATGGAAAATTTTCATAAAAATTTGTGGACCATTGTTGGAGTTTTTTGCCCTTTTGATGTCTGTTGACAATTTTCAGTGTTCTTATTCTGGCCCGACCAAGTATAGGCGGTAGGGACCTTTTAGATACAAATGTCCGTCTGTTTGTCACTTGTTTAATTATAAGCTTATATCCATATATTATATACTAAATGTAGTTTACCAGTGATATTCAATCAGTAAATATTCTGACTTGAATCGCTATGTTATGTCGTAATTTCGACATCGTTATGTCGTAATTTCGACATAGGTTTGTCGTAATTTCGACATCGCTATGTCGTGATTTCGATATCCTGTATCGTAATTTCGACATCGCTATGTCGTAATTTCGACATGCTTTGTCGTAATTACGACATAATTATCTTTTTTTCAAATGACCCTTATCGGCTTCCGTAGATTTGTGAAATAGTACAAGGAAGATTTGTACACCGATATTCAAGTCCATTGATCTATATATATGACATTCTAATATGACGGCCTTTAATCGCTTTGTGTCCAAACAAGTGGGAAAATAATATAAACTTATTGGTAACGTCATAAACAAATGACGGTACGATCACGTCACAGTAAGGGAGTACGAGTCTGAAAAATTTTGTAATTAGAATTTAAATTCTGACCGTTTGTCTTGAATAGCACATCTGATGGAACAACTTGAGCAAAAAATTTGAAAATTCATGTTAGAATTTTTGAGATATAAGACGTCAAAATTTTGGCGGGAAACTGATCTCTCTAGAATTTTCCTTCAATTTACATAAGATATTGATAGGCATTATAATATCTGAAATTATTATTGGAAGTTGATTAAATTTTATACACACTCTATCTTATGTATTTTAAAGTGACTTATGACCAAGAAACTGTGATCCATGTGCAAAAAAATTTAGCACTGTTTGAATGGATAAAACCCGAGGATATAGAATGCTTCTGAAATCTGAGGCTCGTACTCCATTAACATCAGTTTTTGCAACGTCACAAACCAACTAACGGAATAAAATGGCGTTTCATTCATGTATACTAGTAGGAATGCTCCTAATCGGAACCTTGAGAGTGTCCTATTAGAATCAAAATAATTAACAGTAACTATATATTTATATCATTTTTACCACGGGCTTGCATTTTATGGTGAAATTTTACCCATCGCTGGTCGCTCGGGATAAAATACATTCGCCATAAAGTGCCAGCCCGTGGTCAAAATAATATAAATATATGGCTACAGTTCATTATTTCTTAATTATATGTATGAGACATAACATGGACAAAGCAAGCACACCTTGAACCATCTTTCAAAATTACGTTTTGTCTTACTTCCTTTTCCTTTCAAGATTGTGGTCATGGAGTCAGTAGACTACCAGTTTTGGGTTTCATTCTTATAATTATATTATATGGTAAAGGAAAGAGAAGGGGGGGGGTTGGGTACCAATAAGCAGGTTAACAATACAACTGGCTTTTGTTAGTGCCGTTAACAAGCCCGGCTGTCTCAAATTCGTTTACGTTTGTCTTTTGTCTTATATGTTTTCATGTACAGATTGTGAAATGCAATTGTATTTTGAGACATTGTAGATATTTTCTGCATTTTTCTTTTTATTCAGTGTTCACATGGTAGTACGGAGGGTGTTTCCTTCGCCTGCATGACACGTCATGTGAGAAATGATAATTATTTCCAAATACATAAAAGTCGGAAGAAGACAACCTAGTTTCTGTCATATCTTAAACAAAATATTGAAAGCATTGATTGTATTTATTTTTAAAATGTCATCTAAATATATACAGTGGACTCCCGAAAACCGATCCCTTTTAATACCGGATCCCTCTATAAACCGAACGATATGTTTCGGTCCGGAATTTTTATATAATTAGGTTAAAATTTCCTCTGAAAACCGACTCCTCTGAATTCCGAATTCCGACCATATTCTGGTCCCAATCGTATATGTTCTTCTTCGTAGAAAATAAAATCGACCAAATCTATTCAACAAGTCACATTTCTCTTGCCATCCTCATTGATCAATCACTGAATTGAGAAGACCGGATTTCGGAACCTCCAAAAACCGGAACCTCTTAAAACCGGCCGATTACCTTGGTCCCAACAGAGGCCGGGTTTCGGAGGTTCAACTATATTGATGTGAATAATTTATATGAAATTAATATGAATATTTATTATTTATGTTCACCTATGAGAGTTTCATATGCAAGCAATATTCATAAAAAGAAACCATAGAAGGGAACTGACGTAAGCAACATGGAAGAAGATGGTGGAGTTGGAAGCCATTTTTAAAATTACTTTGTCTTAAATGGCTTTGTTGTTAAAACTGTAAAACTGTTTCACATATATATAAGGGTCATGTTCTTTATTATTCATACAACTCGCATGATTTTGATTGAATGACAAAACTATAAAAAACAAACATTATCAAAAAACAAAAACAAAAACCAAACATAAACAAAACTAAATGCAAAAAAAAACCAAAAAACAAAAACAAAAAAAAAAACAATCAACAAGCAAATAACAATAATAAAACAAATCAACAAAGCAAAACAAACAAAATATAACAAAACAAACACAAACCATACAACAGTTGAAAGCAAAACAAACAAAATATAACAAAACAAACACAAACCAAAACAACAAAGCAAAACAAACAAAATATATCAAAACAAACACGAACGAAAAAAAAAATGCCATTCCATAGTCCGTGGGCTGGAAAGACTTTCCGTGCACCCCCCACTTCCGAACCAGACCGGTTTTTTTCTCAGTCCTTCTATGTCCCGTCTTCAAAATAAAACATGTTAACACGAACATAACCTGCACGCATAGACAGTATAGGGCAACTTTTATAGTACACCAGAAAAATTATTGCATTTTCGTTTTAACCTAAGTTTCATCTTTTAAGCTCCATAACTTTTTACAGATAAGTAATGTGTACTGAAATTTGGTATCAATTTAAAGCTAATTTAATATGCTTTACAATGAACACAAGTTTGGGTACTTTATCCCCATTTTATGATCAGGGGATACAAAAAATCTACCCCTACCCCTGCAAATAATTGCGAAAATCTCGATTTTAGGCTGTCAATTCCTTTCAGATATACAACCATCGTCATTTGATCTAGTTTTTATGCCTAACTTATCAGTTGTGATATAATGTTGGAAAATAAACCCATTAAAGTCCATGAAATTTTGATTTTCGGTATAAAATTTTTGAAAAATGGAATTTTTCGGAATTTTAGATTTTTCACATTTTCGACTTTTTGACTTAAGGGTCATAAAAATCTGAATATATATTTAATAATGGCGATCCAATAATAATTTATGATATGTTAGCAACAAATTGTATGCAAAAATTTTAGTTTCAGACGTATTAAAGGTTCATAAATATCAAAATTAGCACCCCTCCCCCTAATAATTAAGAGAAAATTTGAAATATTCAGGCTCTTTATGATTAAAGATAATGTTTAATGGGATTTCTAGTGTGTATTTCACCAAAAATGACATGCAGAAGATCATTTAAGTACATTAAATTTTTTTCAAAAGGTCTCTTTTCGACTCTTCTGTCCGAAATTGTATGAAAAATGGGAATTTTCCGTTTTTCAGAATTTCTGCTGTTTTGACTTTGAGATGCAATTACTTCATGAAATTGATATATAACTTGAAAATGTTGATTAAATATCGTTTCATCATATCTAAGCAATTAGAAAGTATGCTNAATTCTGAAATACTGAAAATTCCCATTTTTCACGATAATCGTCCAAAATATTCAATTTTACCCATATCTTGGTGTCAAAATTACATATTATGATGTATCAAATGCATCTTTTGCGAAGAAAGTAAAACATTAGTATGCTTTGTTCATTTATAGGTACAGACGGTCATATTTTGGAGATTTTTGAGTTTAATTTTGTGGGGGTAGGGGTAAGATTTTCAGTATTAAGAGTCAAATTGAACACTCCTTACTTTTCTGAACAGTGTTTTTAAATAACATATGTATCGGTTAAGACAATAAATTGGCATATCTGCAGATAAATCCTCCAGATTTGCCATATATACTGATTTAAAAGTGAATTTCGGACAAATCTGAAATGCTAAAAATTTCCATTTTTCATCAAATTTGGACAAAATATTGAGTTTAAGCTGACAACTGGGATTTGAAATACCAAATTATGATAGTAATCATGCAACTTTGTTATATGCAACGCAGAATTTGCGTGTGGTGGTTATTTTTATCCCAACATAGACAAAAAAATTGACAATTTTGGGGGAAATGTGTTGGGGTAGGGGTAAGACTTTTGGTATTTAGAGTCACATTCAACACCCCTTGTTTTTCTTACTAATGTTTTAAGACATCTAATGTATCGCTTAGAACAATTAATTGGCATATCTGTAGATATATTCTATAGATTTGATACATATTGCGATTTAAAAGTTAACTATGGACAAATCTGAAATGATGAAAATTCCCATTTTTCATCAATCTGGGGAGAAATATTGAGTTTTAGTCGACCAATGTGTGTTAAAATACCAAAGTATGATATAATTCATGCAACATTGTCATATACAACACATATTTTGTATGATCTTGTTATTTTTATGCGAACATAGACCAAAAAACAACAATTTCAGGGAAAATTTGTTGGGGTAGGGGTAAAATTTTCTGTAATCAGAGTCACATTTAACACTCCTTGTTTTTTCTGGCAATGTTTTAAGACACCAAATGTGTCGCTTGGTACAATTAATTGGTATAGTATCAAATATATCCTCCAGATTTAGCATATATAATGATATAACAGTGGACTTTGGACAATTCTGAAATGTTGAAAATTACCATTTTTCATCAATTTGGGGAGAAATAATGAGTTGTTGTCGACCAATGGCTGTTAAAATACCAAATCATGGAGTAATTCACGCAACATTGTCATATACAACACACATTTTGCATGTTCTGATTATTCTTACATGTATGCAAACTTTGACCAAAAATCACCAATTTCAGGGAAAATTTGTTTGGGCAGGGGTAAGATTTCCGGTATTTAGAGTCACATATAACACTCCTTGTTTTTTTAAACAATGTTTTTAGACAATTTATGTATTGCATAGGACACTTAAATGGCACATCTGCAGATATATTCTACATAGTTGACATATTTTGCGATTTAACGATGAAATACGAAGAAATCTGAAATATTGAAAATTCCCATTTTTCATCAATTTTTGGTGAAATATTGAATTTACTCGACCAATGATTGTTGAAACACCACATTCTGATGTAATTCATGCATTATTGTCTTATACAACACATATTTAGCGTGTTCTGGTTATTTTTATGTGAACATAGACAAAAAATTTACAATTTCAGGGAAAATTTGTTGGGGTAGGGGTAAGATTTTCTGTAATCAGAGTCACATTTAACATTCCTTGTTTTTCTAAGCAATGTTTTAAGACACCAAATGTGTCGGTTGGTACAATTAATTTGCAAAGTTGCAGAAATATCCTCCAGATTTGGCATATATAACGATATAGCAGTGGACTTTGGACAATTCTGAAATGTTGAAAATTCCCATTTTTCATCAATATCGGGCAAAATATTGAGTTTAAGTCAACAAATGGCAGTTAAAATACAAATTCATAATATAATTCATACAACATTGTCCTATACATCACACATTTTGCGTCTTCTGGTTATTTTTATGCGAAAATAGACAAAAAAATTGACAATTTTAGAGTAAATTTGTTGGGGTAGGGGTA
>MJUU01039358.1:23619-49979 GCA_002080025.1 Modiolus philippinarum
GGGGGGGGGCTATGGTTTTTTTCTAAAATAATATTTTGGATCTGATTTTATGTGAAAAAAATATTTTGACTGCCAAAATGATGAAAAAAAATTTTCTGAATGAGGCTTTCTGTCCAAAAAAATAATGTTAATTTTGAAAAAAAATATTTTGTTGATATGCGTGCAAAAAATAAAGAATTTGTTTCTCGCGAAGCGCGAAAAAAATTTTCTGTCCAGAAAAAAAACCATAACCCCCCCTTCAGGTTAAATGGTCGGTCCCTAAAGAGTTGAAACTTGAATGAAGTTTAATATTTCCACAGCGTCAGACTCGATCCCGACTATGACAAAATTAAACTAGAAGTGTGTTTTTGATACAAAAACGAATGCCTCCCCCAATAATATCTTCCTGGAGATGATTTGTATCTTTATATTTTGCCACTGCATTTGAACTTTACTAAATGGGTTGAAATCCAGTGAAAGATGAGAGAGAATTAAAATTCTAAATTCTGATGCTTTGTTTTGGGTCGTTTTAACCTGGATATGGGATGTTGTCTCCTTGATATTTACCCCATTTTCTTTCCTTTTCATATGTACTTATTTTCAATTTTGTGCCACAATAGGACATTTTTTCTGTGGACAATTTCTATAAAGAAACTACATTGTATAAAGCACAACCGTGTGTAGTCTAGATATGTATGATATGGAAACACATGAAGCATAAATACTGAACACGGCCTAGGACAAACACTGTCTTAAAGTTTATCCTTTTCGTCGCTTTCAATATTTGACTAAATTTTGACAATACGGTGACGTCTTTTGCACATTTTGTATTTTTTATGTTCATTCAGTTATTAAGTTGTTTCTAACGTCATTTGCAATTTATTTTTTAGGCCATGTTCGACTTTTATCGGATCCCTTTCCTTTTTGCACGACCTCAGTCAGTGCAGGTGTAAATGAATCTTGGATAAAAATATGATTATTTATTTCGATTTTATTTATTTTATTTTAATGTTTTATTTTGGTTTTTATTTTCTTTCTTTATGTTTTGTTCTGTTCTTGTTTTCGTTTTTTGTTTTTGTTGTTTGGTTTGGTTGAAACTAGTTACATACATCAAAGTTTTATATTTCTATATTTGTACTAGGAATTTCAAAATCTATAGAAATATTTATGTCACCTATGTTGTGGACCACTTTTTGTTTTGTTTTGTTTTGTTTTGTTTTTTTGGTCTTTTTTTATTAAGGTCTTTCCTACTTTGGTGGAAAGACCTTCTTGTATTTCTTCTGAATATTATTATTTTTTTTATTTTTTTTCTTCCAACATTTGCAAAAAAGTCACTTTGATACTTGGTACCATTATTCAGAAATGGCTGGAATAGACCAGACTGACCATGTGAAGCCGATCTATTTTTAGTAACAGAGTTACATCACCAAACATGGTAAACCTTGTTAGCAGATGAACTCGGAAACCATAAAAGATAGCTGATGAAGTGTAATAAGAAAAATGTTCGTTAGGTCATGACAAAGATTTGTTACATTTGGTCCGAAATTGTCCGATGGACCATTCTGGAATTATGCCCCCGCATAATTTGATGTTTTTTTAACAATGATTTTCTCCCAAACCGGAAGTGATAGAGACATGAGACCTACACCATTGTTCTTGGTTCCCCAGGGGCTATTTGAAAAGGTCAAGGTCAAAGGTTATCGGTGACCTTTATTTTGACCTCTAGACTTGTTAGCGGATTAACTCGGAAGCCGTAACAGATAGCTGATGAAATGTAACAGAGAAAATGTGTGTCTTGTTGAGACCCACATTTGTTACATTGGGTCCAAAATCATTGGACCAACTGTTTTGGACCTATGGGCCAAAAAACGATTTTCGATGTATAAATAAGGGTTTTTTGCCTATAGCTCAAATACCATTGAAGATACAAACATATACTCAAAACAAAAAATGTTCAGGTAGACTTGACCTTCAAAATGACGTCAAGGTCAAATGTCAAGGTCACATTGAAAAAAAAATGTATTTCACATTAAAGAGTCTATTAATGTACATATTAAGCTTAGAATGTTGGTTTTCCCTATGAATCAATAATGAGAACATTCTGACGCAACTTTGGGAAAGACCTATCAATTGTTCTTCGAACGATTGACGTACTAGTTTTTAAAAGTATTTTGACTCTCTCATTGGAAAAATGAAACTAGTTACATACATCAAAGTTTTATATTTCTATATTTGTCCTACGAATTTCAAAATCTATAGAAATATTTATGTTCACCTATGTTGTGGACCATTTTTTGCCGCTTAAAATTTGCTTGCTTTAAATTCAATCATACCATCTCACTAAAAACAATGGAATTGAATTACAATACTTAGGTATTTTACACACTGTCGCAAATTCTGCATAAGACGGATAAAGAGCGGTTTCGGGTATTTTTTCATAATTGTTTCGAAGGGTCAATCCACTTGTGTCTTGTTAACAGAGCTTCGTCCTTTTTTATCATTTACATACTTAGTAAATGCATTTTTACGCACATGTAATAAGCATTCTTTGGCAATCTTGTAATGTAAACATTTTTAAGTAGTCTAAAATTTACTTATAATACGACGTCACGGTATAGAATTAGCAACCAAGAAAAATTTAAGAAATGTGCAATAAGTTTGTTTGAAATTTTCTTGTTATCGGTTGACATGTAAATGAAATAAACAAATATGATTTCATATGAAATGCAATCAACGGCGGTGGCCGATTACTTGTTATATTTCTTTTTTTTTTGCGCTGAAGATTTGCGAACTTGCCTGTAATAAAGATAATACCTAAGCCAAGTAATAGTCAGACGGCAAATCAAATTCAAAAGTTATTTAAAAAACAGCTGAGAGGATCCCGGATTTTCTAATAACCCAAACACAAAAAGTTTGAGTCAGAAACGATCAGGTCAGTATCTTGCAAAATTTGAAAGGCAAATAAACAATATATCAGGTTCTGTTATATCAAATGTTCTCAGCAACTCTAGAAAAACTGTGAACAACAATCACCAATTAAGCAATAACACTAACTTATTGTCCAGGGGCGTCAATCGTAGATTTGACGGCAGAAGTGTAGTTTATAGGCTACGCGTCGCCTGTTAAAGCATATTTTTGTCCGTCAAATCAAGATTCTAATGCAACATTTATATAACAAAGGTTTTGATTGGTCAAAACTGACCCTCAATTCCACCATCTACACACCTAAGACAAAATAGGTTCCCTATTCAGTCTGGTTCCTAATATTGTTACAGTTCAAGAGTTAAAAATAGAACATGAAATTGATTTGTTGCATTAGGATCGCAATATTAGTACATGAATTGAATATCCGAGGGCGTCAATCTTGGTTTGACGGTCAAAATATCCGTTTGCAGGCGACGTCGCCTGTAAACTGCAATTTGACCGTCAAATTTACGATTGACGCCCACGGGAATTCAAATAATGTACTGTAATTACTTAATGGACGCCCCTGGACATTCAAATAATGTAGTGTTATTGCAATTCTCATGCAATTCATGCAATTCAACACTTTTGTGTCTTATTTATATCTAACTTGGTTGAAAGTGGACAAGGAACTAGTCTACACTGGAAACCTGCTTTGTCCGAGGCATGTACATAGTGCAATTGACGGTCAGTTTTGACCAATCAAATGATGTTGCATTTGGATATACAGTCTGTGCGCAAAAGTAATTCCACAAGTGAAATTATGTTGTGCATTTCTTGTTAAAACGGACTCTATTTAAAAACATTTGTAGTATTCATTTCTTGACCGATTTCATGCCAATCTCTTTTTATCAATGATAATTACATGAAAATCGGTTGAAAAATGAATTGTATAGATTATTTTCAAACAGTGGCCGTTTTAGCAAAGAATACACACGCATAAATTTCACGCGTGGAAATACCTTTTAGCACTGAAAGTAGTTTTTAGGTGGTATTCGTCTAACATATGAGGTGGTGGTGCAGTAGTGGTGCCGGAAGTGACGTAGACCGGAAATGAAGTCACCGGAAGTCACGTGACCGGAAGCGGAAGTCACGTGACAGGAACACGAAGTGGGTATGTATCTACTGTAGGTAGCCATATTGACCGGAAATGACGTGTTGGAACAACACGTGACCCCACAGGCTTCTTGTAGCAGAAAACCATTGAGGCATTGGAGGTCCATCCGGACAGAGGAGGCGACCGGTAACCGTGTCCAGGACCAGTACAATTTCACACTGAATCAGTTATCAGATTTAACCTTTGACGAGATGGTGCGGTACCTGGCCAGCCAGCAGACCACAGCTGTGAAGATAAACCTGTCCTTTGGCTTTATCCTGAGGCACGTAGGGATTGGAGAGCTGTGCTACTACCATCTTATCCAGAACAACGCCAAATTTTTTGAGGCGACACATCTGATTAGAACAGCGAAAGATTTGGAGAAGTTTATCGAGGAGCTGAGCAAACACGATGTCCTGGAGTATGTGCGGCAACCGAGACCAGATACGAAATGGGTATTTTACGAAAGGATAAGGAGTAAATTAACATGAGACCATAACACATATGTTCACTCCAACTGCAATAATTTTAATGAGCTGTATGGCCATTTCGGAAATTTATTCCTCATCAGCAGCACTAGAATCTAAACAAAGGAAATCCATAATTTCAAAAAATGTTAAAATGGGTAGTCCACTTGCTGACCAACGTGACATTTTATGTCAACAAGCTGATCCAGCATCCTATTGGTGCCAGAGTGGTTTTGCCAGATTACCTGCATATGAATAGAGGAGTAGCAGCTTTGGTTGGTGGACCCCATGGTACGTATGAGGATGATCTGTGTTTTTTAGGTGTTTGGCTGTACACAGAGGGGCTGCATTGACCGCAAATATGTTCCAGGACTTGGAGAGCTACTTTACCTTGCCAGATGAAAAGAACAAAGACTTGTACCAGCTGTTCCAGAGCAACATCGTGGGAGGGACCAATATCGTGTTCCACAGTTACCACGAGAGAGATGTCACCACCATTAGACCGACAGAGTACGAGGAGTCTAAGACCTGCAAGAATATCATCGGATACGATGCCAACGCCCTGTACCTGTCTTGTATAATGAATGAGAGATGCCAACTGGACACTTTGTTCGTCGGAAGAGTGAGACCGGATCCCGGAGAGAGACTCCCAGAAGATACGAGAGGATGGCCATCGACTGGTTGGAATGGGAAGCTCAGCAGACTTGTTACCACATCAGACACCAGGGCAACGACAAAGAGAAGCTGATTGGGATGAGAAGATTGCCTGTAGATGGTTATGTGAAGGAGACCAACATGGTGTACGAGTTCCAGGGCTGTTTCTGGCATGGACATGATTGTGAGTTGAACCAGAGGAAGACAGACGAAGGAACAACGGTACCAGCGAACCCAGCAGAAGATACAGTACTAGGTGGACAATGGTTATGGTGTTACACAGATATGGGAATGTGAATGGGAGAAGATGAAGGAAGAAGATCCAGCTGTGGGAGATTTTGTGGAGAACAGACAGAGACCGTGTGATGGGAAGTTCAAGATGTCAGAGCAGTCTATGTATGAAGCAGTAATGGATGGCCGGATCTTTGGTGCTGTGGAAGTCGACTTGGAAGTACCCGACGACTTGAAGGTGAAGTTTGCCGAGATGCCACCCATCTTCAAGAATACGAAAGTGTCCAGAGACGATATTGGTGACCACATGCGGACTTATGCTGAGAAGAGAGGGATCATGAACCTGCAGATTGGATTCTTTGTGTACCAGTACGGGAAGCTGAGAATGCTGGAGTTTCATTACGACTTCCTGGATGTATTTGTGGACAGAAGGGACTTCAAGTATTGTTCCATGGACACCGATAGTGCATACATGGCTCTATCTGCAGAGACGTTTGAAGAGATGATCAAACCCGAGATGAGACAGCGGTACGAAATGGAGGAGACCAACTGGTTTCCTAGACAGGACACTCCAGAGCATGCAGCCTACGACAACAGGACTCCAGGCTTGTTCAAGGAAGAGTACAGTGGAGATGGTATCATAGCCTTGTGCAGCAAGACCTACTTCTGCTTCGGAAAGGATGATAAGTTCAGTTGCAAGGGCATCAATAGGAGAAGTATGGGGTTGTACTACTCATCAAGAGTTCCGGAACTGGTACCAACAGAGGCTTCAGAACAGTGGACAACCAAGCCTTCACCTACCTACAAGTAAAGAGTGGCTTCTCCTACTTCTACCCGAAGAGAAAAGTGTTGGCTGATGGAGTGTCTATAGCACCGCTGGAGATTTAAACTTTGGAAGGTAGGTTTCCCGACCGTTGTATTTTAAGGTGGGGAGACTTATCATTCAATGCAATAACAGCCAACTTTGTACAAAAGTCGGCTGTTTCCTGATAACAAAATTTGAAAAAAAAGAAAAAAAAAAGGAAAAAGAAAAAGGAAAAAAGCTAATGCATCCTATCCTTCGGAATAGCCGGTCACAAGCCCGGATAAATGCAGAGTGGCTTTTTAAAAAGAGTTTAAGTTGTTACACAAGAGGAAGATGATGGTTGAAGACGAAGTCAATTGTTAAAGTTCCAGACCAATGATGAAAGAAGATAATGGTTAAAGAAATGGTTAAAGTTCCAACAAGAAGAAATGGTTAAAGTTCCAGACCAATGGTGAAAGAAGATTATGGTTAGAGTTCCTGAAAGGTTAGTCATTTTCTATCTTTTAACTTCAACTTTGAACTTGAGTTCAACAAGAGATTTGATATCTCGAACTTGAGTTTTTTTACTTTAACCTTTTAACTTGTACTTGAGTTCAACAAGGAATTTGATGTCTCGAACTTGAGTTTTGAACTTTAACTTTAACTTTGTACTTGAGTTCGACAAGAGATTTGATATCTCGAACTTGAGTATTTTTTAAATTTAACTTACCTTTACTTGAGTTCAACAAGAGATTGGATATCTCGAAGTTGAGTTTTTTTTAACTTTAACTTTACTTTAATTTAACTTTAACTTGAGTTCAACAAGAGATTTGATGTCTCGAACTTGAGTTTTTAACTTTAACTTTAACTTTGAACTTGAGTTCAACAAGAGATTGGATTTCTCGAACTTAAGAAATAAAAAGAGTTTAAGTTGATATACAAGAAGAAGATGGTTACTGGTTAGAGATCCAATAAGAAGACAGAGTTAGGGATCTAGCAAGAAGAAAGGGTTGAAGTTCCAATAAGAAGAAAGGGTTAGAGTTCCTGAACAATGGTTAAAGAAGGAATGGTTAGAGTTCCAGAATGGTGAAAGAAGAAAAGGTTAGAGTTCCAGCAAGAGGAAATGGTATGTGATGAAAATGGTGAAAGAAGATGATTCCAGACCAATGGTTAGAGTTGAAGCAAGAAGAAATGGTTAGAGATCCAGACCAATGGTCAAAGAAAAAATGGTTACCTATGGTAACAGAAGACGACTGGTTCCCTAGGGTTAGAGTTCAACTGGTTAGAGTAACCCATGGTAACATAAAAGGACATGCACATAAATATGTTATTCAATTCGTGATGGATAGTCTCGAAGTGTACAAGCCGATCGTGCTTATATATATTATATGTGTTCACTCAAACCTATTGTGCTGAATACAAAGATAAAGCAAGAGAGATCTGGGCAGCTCACCATCAATTGATCGAATAATTAGGAAAAGTGGATTGAAGCTGTACATAATGTGGACCAATCAGACAGCAGGAAATTCAGCCAATCAGTAACCTCCATTGACCATGAATTAACCAATCAGAATGCAGGAAAAGGAACCAATCAGAAGCCGTCTGACAAAAATAACTGACGAATCACAGCCATGGAGACAAAAGACAAAGACTATAAAAGGCAGAGCAGAAAGAACTTCACATCAGTCATGCCTAGCAAAAAGAAGACAGATATTATTCAAAAAGCCATTGAGAAAGCTACTCAGATGAGTGCTGAACAGACGTTTAAGACACCCTTGAAGATTCCCTTAGGTGGAGGACGATATGCAGAACTAACAGAATGGAATCGGACAAAGAGAGTGGACCTGAGATTTTGGGAAACAGACAACGTTCCTACCAAAGCAGGAGTCAGCTTATCGTTAGCCCAGTGGAAAATTCTGTGTGACTCTACAGAACAGGTGGATGACTTGATTCAAAGAGTGAAAAACAGACAACCGGTGGATTGGAGGTACCATTTAGGAAAAGATATCTACGTCGTCATCAAAGCACCTCAGTCTGCGGTATGTGTGAGAAAGTATTTTGTTCCCAATGGTGAATGGACCTTGTTTCCTACCAAGTCAGGTGTGACCATTACCCTATATGTATGGACGGAGTTGAAGAAGATTATACCTGTGTTTGAAGACAAGGAACCAGAACTGAAACGGATGAAGATAGCTACAGAACCCAACCAAGTGGATATGAAGACAGACGTGCCTTATACAGAACTGTGACAATGATTTAGTAAATTAGGGTTAATAAAGAATGGTATTGTATTGAATTATTTTGATTATGCCCCAAAAGAGATGTTATATCCTGATTACCAAACTCTATCCCTAATACCAACACCAACCAGATACCCTCAACACCACCCAAATACCTTAAAATCACCACCACCACCACCACCCAGCCATAGCCCACCACCACCACCACCACCCACCTATAGCCCACCACTACCACCACCACCATAGACTATAATCCCATCACCACCACCACCATGGACTAAAATCTAACCACCACCACCACCACCACTCAGCCATAGCCCACCACCACCACCACCCAGATACCTTAAAATTACCATAACCACCACCCAGCCATAGCCCAACACCACCACCACCACCACCATAAACTATTATCAATCCACCACAAGCACCACCACCACAACCACCATAAACTATTATCAATCCACCACCACCACCACCATAGACTATTATCCCACTACCACCACGACCTAGCCATAGCCCACCACCACCAATGCTTCACAAAATCACAGTTTAGCTCATCAGATGTCCCCTAGAAATCCTAGTTTTTTTTTTGTTGGAAGCTTTTGCAGCTGCTACTTCTGAACCACATGGATACTTGTTATTGGATATGAAACAAGAAACGCCCGTGTCAGAAGTCACATTTTCCCGGTGAGAAGCAAATCGCCTACGAAGATGCATAAAAGAACATGCAACGACAAATCATGTCAGTTGAATTCTAATTCTCGAACGGACGTCATGTCGTGTTTCTACGTCGTTATTCCAACTGGAATGAAACAATGTGTGGAAGAAAACGAAGAACCAAAACCTGGTTATCGGAAAATTCTTCCTAAACAATCTATCCAGACCCTGGATCCAATACCAGAGAAAAGATTGGACGAATCAAAACCTAGATATCGGAAATTTCTTCTTAAATCACCTAGGAACCGTTTGGAAAAATCGAAACCTAGAAAACAACGGAAAATTTGTCCAGATTTCCTTTTCTTCGAGACCAACACCATGTAAAACCCAAGAAAAAGTTGGAAGATTGTCAAGAAATGAAGAAACGTCATGAATTTGCCAAAAAGAGAAAAAATTTCTGAAGCGTACACCAAATTTGCCGAACTGAACAAACAGGTGAAAAAGGATCGCAAAAAATATAAGAAGAGAATTCTGCAAAGAAAGTCGACAACACAACAAACCCCTATTGAGCTTTGATATAAAAAAAGAAGAAAAACAAAAGAAAAAAAAAGACAAAGAGGAAGAAAGAATGAAAAAGGGGGTAATGCAGCCTATCTTTCGGGATAGTCAGTCACAAGCCTGGAGAAATGCAGAGTGACCCTTGTATAGTGATCAAGATGATCGCAGATCTGATAGAAGACACCAAAGGGAATAGAGAATAAAAGTAAATAAATAAAAAAAAAACAATACGTATAGAGTTTGTCAATGTGTAAATTGATTCAAGAAGACATGAAACTCTTTTTTGAAACAGTTAGGTGGCCCTGAAAAGGGCCTTTTGTATATTAGTCTTGATTTTCTTTAATCCAAGTCTGGTCCATTGGGAGTACATTCGCTGCAGTACGGTGCCTCTTCTATGTTGGGATGGGTAAATTCACAAGGAACACGAATATTCAACTCTAGTAGGAAGGTGGGTAAGATTTTATCTACGTCTTTCAATTTCTCGAACTGCTCAAAATCTAGTTGTATGCTTCCCACGTTGCCACCTAGATGTCTCTCGAACGACGCATATCTGTTATGCTGTAAGAAATGGACGGCGTCATCCAGATAGTCGAGGACGTATCTCAACATTATCCAGCGCACCACCGGGAAGTAGATGGTCTGTATTTCATTCTTTAATGTAACACCATGGCTGCTGACTTCCAGGTAGATTTCATCTCCCAAATGAAATACGGACAGCTCTGGACGACATATCTCCATATCTATTGTGTCTTCTTCCTTAGAACGGCAACAAGGTCTTCTCTACCGACCAACATCAGAGCATGGCAAAAGGCATCGACAGCTGCAGGTCCTCTTTTTTGGAGCAATTCCAGCAAAGCTTCTGTGCGTTTTTCACGCGGATTCAAACAAGCCAGAAATTCTTTCTCTTCTGCTGTCACCATCTGTTCTATTCTGGTCAGGACATCGTCGACGGGAGTCTCCTTCACCAACAGGACACGATTCTTGGCAAGTGGGTGAGCCATTCTAAATAAGAACGGCGAATTGGCCGGTCACGGGTTTATATAGTAAAAGTCATTTGTCTCGACGGCTGTGATTGGTCAATAATTTATGGAATAAGAATATTGATTGGTAAAAACTCTGTGTTCTGATTTATCAATTATTCTGCTTTCTGATTGGTTCACATTATGTACACCTTCAATCCACTTTTTGTTTCGTAACGACTTGTTTCGACAGGTTCAGACGTGTCCATACATGTTCCCTCAAAACATGGGAATTCCCAAGAGTTATGTCCCTTTATTGAACGCGGACGTGATAGAAGACACCAAAAGAAATACAATGAAAACTTCCAAAAACATCCGAAATACCATGCGAGAGTCGTTCCCACTAGGGAAAATAACCCACTTCTGCATGTACGCGCATGTACACTGTAGTAAGGTCATTCAACAACCCTGTGGGGTCACGTGTTCCAACACGTCATTTCCGGTCAACATGGCCGACTAGGGCTTCAAACAGAACCACTTCCGGTTGACAACTGGGGCTATGCCCACTTCCGGTCGCGCATGCGGCCTTCAATACCTTTCCATTACACTTCTGCAGGGCCTTGCCCTCTACAAACACGTTATTTCCGGTTTAAATGGCTACTTACAGTAGAGAAACACCTACTTCCGGTTTACACATGGGGCTATGCGCACTTCCGATAGGGCATGCGCGCTCCAATATCTTCCCACTATACCCTTGCGGGGTCTTGCACTCTTTCAACACGTCATTTCCGGTCATCATGGCCGACGTCATTTCCGGTCTACGTTACTTCCTGTGACGTCACTTCCGGCTGCACTTCGCTCCACCTCCTCAAATGTGAGTTTGTAACCACCTATATACTACTACTGAATGTATACTCCACTTCCCTTTTCATTCCAGAAATAGTCGGATTTTTTATTTCGCATCTTTTAATTCCCCTTTTTATTTCGGTATTCATTTGCCGATGCATCAAATCAAATTCTGTAAAAAGAGGTGAACATCTTAATTATGTCACAATAGGAAAAATGAGAGGATATGGAGTGAATGTACATGTGACAAAAACGCACACGATACATAGAAAACTCCAGTTTATCAAGGACAGGGCTTTTATTCCTGTCTACATCTTGTTATCGATAATGACTGTTAAAGTTTTATGAAAGTCTATTCAGTGGTTCAGTAGGAGTAACGGATTAAAGATGGGTACCAATTGTAATATAATGGCCAAATTTATTTCTTACCACGGGAAACATAAAAATCAATTAAATCGAATTCATCAAATCGAAAAATAAGTGCAAGTTAACATTATGTAACAAAGTTTACGCTGAAGTTTCATGAAAATCCATCCATTGGTTCAGGAAGAGTAGCGGATAAGAGATGATTACCTCCAGATGTAACGGACGCTCGCACGGATGGACGGCGGAAAAACAGAACACCCTATTACTTTTCAAGCAGGGGTTACAAAAATATGATTCCTTAAACAATTTACGAAATAAATGTAACTACATCGTTGTATAGCCATTCATCTTGAATGATGATATGTCTGTACAACAATAAATTCCTACACTATCTTCTCAACCACACCAAAAGTTTCGATGTCCATATACACGCCTGGGAAACTCGATGTTCTACACCAACAAATCGGCGTCCGGAAATCTGTGAACTACACTTAGTAAATAAGTGCAGTTCGAGAAATCAAAGAATGTCACTCCATATAAATTTATAAAATAAGTTTAATTGAATAAAAAAACCTTTTCTTTTTTCGAATAACAATGGTAAATTAATCCGGATTTTAGAATCGCCCCGAAGCGTCTGATAACAAAAAACACGAACTCAGTCTTAAAAACATTGTTTTAGTTATATTTATATTATTGGCCAGTTTTACATAGAGTGACATTCCCGATAGTCTGTCACTACTTTGTAATAATTAGCTTCCTGGTAGAAAATTCAGGTGAGACCATCGAGTTTCCCAGGCGCGATATGTACCACGCGGGAATGTGTTATGTATCAATATTTTCCAGACCTTGCTGAAGGGCGTGTGCATAACATCAAAGGTATAATCGAGCTAAATTCTTGAAAAAATACAAGACTGAAACAATGATTTCTCCCTTTCAAAATTCTTTCGTAGTGTTTGGGAAAGTTACGTTCGAACGTCAGTTATCGAGAAATCTTTATCAATCCTTTAATTATTGTTTTGCTTTCCAGATTGTTCGTTTTACTTACTAGTATTTGTCGATATATTACCAAAGCTCGAAGCAAAATATTTCCAAAGGAATGAAAGTTATTAACGTTCCGTGTTTCTTATATTTCTTTTTTCAACTTTGAAATCACAGGTTCACGACTACTCCTAACAGTTTGACGTATTTCATATCGATTGACAGAAATCTTATTTATGAACTTTAAGTATATATATGTAGATGTCAACGAGTACAACAATCTACATGTACCTTATGGCAATCAAAAAGCAGGCTTTCAACTTGAATTTCAGTTTTTTCTCGACTCCTTATCTCTAAAATAAGTAAAATGATCAACAATAAAAAAATAGATAGTTTCCTAAATTGTTGCAGTTTTATTACAGAATTAAATTTTATAAAAGTTTTGACGTTGAAGATACTTTTTAATTTGATTTGTACATTTTTGTTTCAGAATATGGTTATCTATCAGTCTGATTACAACTATATTCGCGAATTTACTCACAATTCCCTGAAATAAATTTGCATCAAAAAGCATCACAGTAGATTTGTGCAAAAACTGAAAAATTCTGCTGTTGGTGATGTACAAAACAACTGATTCTAACTATCTTTATGTCGTTTTACATTTAATAACTAAATACCGAAGTTACTGGAAATTTATTTTCTGCATATGCACATTTCGACAACTTATGTCTCTTCAATGCAGATAAAATCTATACTTTTGGAATACACTAAAATCTTAACCAAAGAATTCATCTTTCCATTTATTCAAATTCCCCCTTTGTAACTATTCTGAAAAAAAAATGTTTTGCTGTAATGAAGTTATTTCCTGCGACAAGTATCTATTTACAATCAAGCTTTAATAGTCGGTTACAAGTGCTGAGATACGTTCTTCTTTGCAACTGTAAGTTGCTCTTTCTCTAATTTCTATCCAGTTTTCACATTTCCTGAACGGTGTGGAAACAGTTTCTTGACATTTCCCGCCAAATTTATTCGGAATACAATCCTCGGCGTTTTTCGTCCAGTCATTAGAGAAACAGTTTCCACAACTTAAACACGTTTATTATAAAATTTCTCACATCTCGTTAAATAAATTTTTAATTTTTTAAAAGCTCGACAAGCCTCGCTTTCAAACATTTGCATAATTTATTTATAGACTCGATGTGAGAAATTTCATAATCAACTAGTTATCGTTATGAAAACTATATCTACAATGTAGACCAATTTCAAACTACTTGTTGTTATCAATCAAGCATATATTTTTGAAATATTTTGGCAAAATCATATAACGAATTAAGAAAGCCCTTAAAAAGTAAAACAAATATAATATTTACCTGTCTGATATTACAAGTTTGATTCTTTTTGCGGGATAATCATCCATTTAATTATCTTGAACAATATCTCCGTTAATATTTATTTTCTCAGTCTTTATGTCTTTGAAAGTAATGTTGTTGAAATGATAAAGCAGCTGCAGTAATAAGTGTGAATTCAGTACATTTACATGACGTCTTTAAGCACCGCCCATTTTTATTAGCGCTTTCAGTAATGTAACTTATTTTATTGGCTAAAACATCACGTGACTTTGACCAAAAAAAAAAATCATTTCTTACACTGAACGGCTGGTCAAAATACGGAAATTATATTTCCTAATGGTAACTATTATAAGAAATTAATAAATAAATGTATTTCATATGATTGTTTATCCCAAATTTGGTATTTATAGGAGGAAAATAATCCAAGAGTTAAAATGGCTTTCTTCAACGTCAATCCTGCAACCAATAAAAAAACAACAACAAAGAACCACCAATGGAAAGCCAAATCAAATTGTGATGAATATTTCATAAATAGATGTCTAGAGATGTCACATTTTAATAAACTAAATTGAAAATCTAGTAACAATGTGACGGAGAAATTGTAAAGAAAATGACATATTAAAGTAGACATCAATAACTCCCCCTCTACACTAAGCAATGAAAGTTTCAGAAGTGCATACGCAAGAAAATAAATATAGGCCTCTCTAAAAGATATGATATCTTCTTGATGGCTATTGCATGTAAAATGGTACTTATATTTGCAATGATCACCAAATTCCATAATTTACTCATTCAAAATTAGGCAAAATTAATTCATGTAAAAAATGTACTTCTGTTATATTTGCAATCATTCAAAACGAGTAAATAAAATTCAGAACTGCAAATGTTAACCCGTCGACCCTTAAGTCAATCCTTACCTATTATTCTACAAAACTGTGAAAAATTTATCCTAATGTAACGTGGAAAGTGTGAATAATACTACTATAGATGTACACAACGCAATGAAAGGTTAAGAAGTGCAGATACTTCAAATCTTCGAAAAGGTACAGAATTTAAGTTTTCGATATGCAATAACAACGAATACCAAACCAATTAACTGTGCAAATCTATGGCTTCTTTTGTTTGACCGCTACAATGTTACCGATGTGCACAAGCTAGTTAATCAAGAATTTATGTGAGTTAAAAATTAGGGACCGACCATTTAACTTGAAGGGGGGGGGGGGGGGGGGGGGGCTATGGTTTTTTTCTAAAAAAAATATATATTTGGATCCATTGTGAAAAAAATATTTTGGCTGCCAAAATGATGAAAAAAAAAATTTTTAATGAGGCTTTCTGCCCAAAAAAATAATGTTAAGTTGAAAAAAAAATATTTTGTTGATATGCGTGCGAAAAATAAAAAATTTGTTTCGCGCGAAGCGCGAAATAAATTTTCTGTCCAGAAAAAAAACCATAACCCCCCTTCAGGTTAAATGGTCGGTCCCTTAGACATAAATTCGTCGTTGTCTCTTTTACACATTCCCCTTCTTTTTCCTATATATTCTAAGAATATATAAAGATGTATTCTCCTGAGGTTTAAGTCTCGTTCAATTCTCGTTAATGAATAATTCTTTAAACTTGCCTTATGAGTGACATTTTTTTTATTGATATATATTATATGAAATTATTACGCTCCCGAATTGGGTCAAAAAATTATGGATCTACGACCAATAGTTTTGGAGAAATGGAAAATTCTAATTTTTGACCATACTTGACCATTGGTATCCGTCAGAATTGAACCGATTTTGGGGTAGTGGTAATATAAATTAGTTTTCAAGGAAAGTATTCATCTATTCATATATTTTTTTTTCGAAGTTCTTCAAGATATAATTGTCCAACTATTTAAACAAAAAATGGTGAGTTTTGAATGTGTAGTTGATGGGAATTTTGAAAACTCTAGATTTTTACAGATTTTACTAAGTCTTGTATTAGACCAAAAAGCACTATTTCCTTACAAATGTGTCTTATATCATCACGGGCCTATGTTTTTTATCAATCACATTTCTTCAGAGTCATGAGAGCTAATAATCTATAAACCTTGATGCTAGAAATGGGTATTTGAGTCAAAAATGGCAAAAAAATAGGCCAAAATTGATGAAATCTGCACAAAAAATTGGGGTTTTCAAATGGCTGTAGCACAATAAAATAGACACGAACATATGGTTTTCTTTTCAAAAATGATTTTTTTTCAGGCCGGGTCTTAGCATTATAAAAATGTAGATTACGGGAAAAACTTGATGCGGGAAAATTTTGACCCCTCAGGAGAATACATCCTTAATAAAGAAATTTGCCACAAGTTTTTACAACAGTTGTAGTTATATTGTGGCGTGACTTCAGGTTCGTTACCTAGTCGTTTCTAAGTACCTGGGACTTATATTGTTAAACACTTTGGAAATAGAATGCACAGCTGACTTGGCTTCCATTCAAACTATTTACGGCTCACTTTGGCTCACTTTCAAATAACAATGAGCTGCTCACGGTTTGTCAGCTCACCTGGCTCAATATCCGATGTTTTGCAATGTCAGACAAATATATCTATTTAATCCTTTTAGAATACTGGTCACAGATATATACCTTGTCGGTGTCTTTCTTCTTTTGGCGGGAATAAAGAGTCTTGACGCTCGGGTTAGAGGTTTCCTTATATACCCCCGATTCTTTCGTAACACTTCTGACTTATCATCGATCTTTACCAATAATCTAGACCCTTAATAAGGGGATTCCGATGTTTATACAAACCATTGTAGCCACAGCGTTTACGGTAAAGTGTTTATTCTATTTCATTACAATATCTTTAATATAAAAAAGCAGATTCTCTACAGAAAACCATCAAAATAACGAAATACCAAAGTTGCTGTGAATTTAGATCCTGCAACATCTGTCTCGCCAGTTCAAATCAAATCAAAATATTTTGAAATCTATATAAGCGAAATATGTGTAGGCTGATAGAGAACAAATTACAAAGAGGATCTAAATAGAAGATACTTAATTAGCTAAGGACAGAGCTATGTAAGATTTACTTTTGATAAAATCTTTTCTTTTATTTAGAAGTCCGTAAAGAGTCCGTAGAAAGATTCTTCGTGCAAGAGATGTATGATCTCTATATATTTCAGTGGTTGGGAGAATATCTCATAAAGATACAGTATCAGAGCATTTTATTTTCTATTTTTTGTAACTTCCAATTCTAATGCAACATTTAAAAAACGAAGGTTTTGATTGGTCAAAACTGACCGTCAATTCCACCATCTATACACCTTGGTCCTGTTTAGTCTGGTTCCTAATATTGTTGTTACAGCACATATTGTCGCCCCTGCACATATTTTCGCCGGGGACAATATGTGCCGGTATTTGTCAATGCTATAAAAACGTCATTGCAGGTGACAATATGTGCCGTATATATCGGCACAGATTGTCGTCACTAAAACTTATAAATTATGAAATTTGGAAGCTGTATACTGATTGTACTTAACTTAATTTGTCAGCTGTGTTTCTTTTTAAGTCTCCCAAACGAAGTTTATGGAGACTTAATGTTTTGCTGTGTTTCTTTTTCTTATTTTTTTCTTCCGTGTTCCGCCCCAACTTTGTCCGAACCACATCTCGGAGACCATAATAGACATAGGAATTTCAAACTTTGTAAGATGTTGGTCCCATACATCTAGAATCAATAATTTTCCACAGAGTACATTTGAGGGGCTCAAAAAGGGGTGTGTTCTTTTAATATTAACCCTATAGGAAAGTGATAGTTTGGATGTATTCCATTGTTTTGGAACTTTTTGTGGGAAATTATTCAGGTTAGCCCCATAAAACTTCATAGAAAAGGTGTCGGTCATGCAAGATAGGGTCCACAGCATTTCAAATTTCAAGAAACCTTACCAAAAAAATAAAATTTTGGGAACATAGTAGTTTTTGTTGAGTTGTATTTTGATTACAGCAGTATGTATTATTTAGGTAATAAGGGGAACAAGTAACCTTTTTTGAAACAGGGTATATTATTGGTTGTAATGGATAATGGAGCATTCGGTTGCCATGGAAACCAAGACAAAACTTGTAATTTTGAGAAAACATGTTTTCTGCTGCATGTTATATGAAAAAGAAAGGAAATGGGGTAAATGTCAAGGAGACAGCATCCCATATCCAGGTTAAAACGACCAAAAACAAAGCATCTAGGGGTCACCGTACGGTCTTCAACACAGTGAGGAACCTCACACCATATAGCAAGCCCTAAATGGCCCCAAAAGGGTAAAAAAAGTGGATAAATCAATGGAAACAAACCACATCCAATAACCCAAATATCAAGAAACTAAAATTTTATTAGAAGACACGTACAAGCCAATCTCCAACATATTCCTGACTTGGGACTGGCGCAAAAATTGCGGTGGGGTTAAACTCGTTTTCTTGGATCCAAACCCTCCCCCTATGTGTGGTGAATGGCTAAAAATAAATACACAAAAAGACTCACATTAAAAAAGTCCAACTTATCAAGACGAGTACCCTTACAATGAAGTACATAAAACATGAAGACAATACACACAGGTACTGTCCGGACAAATGCTCGCAGTTACTGACAGCTAGCTAAGGACATAATTTCCGTTGACTATGGTATCAAGCTTTTTTACATATGGAACTTCAATTGAAATACTTCTAAATAGATTTGGTATAACAACGTCATCAATTATGAAAGAAGAACATGATATTGTGCAACGCCAAATACTATTTTCAGATTTCCACTATATGTATAAAGTAGATTATAAAAGAAACCCCTCTTCATTTTTTACAAACTTCTCGAAACTTCGTGGGATGATAGATATAGATCCAAACTTGATCCTCAAGTTCTTGGAATTTACAAAATAGCACAGTAACGCTAAATAGAAACGCAAAAAAAAAACTCTAGTAAATCATCCCGTTATCGTCTGGCAAGTTCTCTGAGATGGTAAACGACAGAGTATTGAAACTTGGTAGGAAGTTGAAACAGCATCTGAAGTTGTGCATATTGTATCCAGAAATCCAAGATGACGCCAAATGGAGAAAGGTGGGAAAATAAAAAATGCTTAGAATGTGATGAAATTTTACAGGAAAGTTGCCTAACATATGAAGAATTGGTTTCTGGTCTCAAAGATTTTGAAATGGTTTTAAAATCTTTGAGACCAGAAACCAATTCTTCATATGTTAGGCAACTTTCCTGTAAAATTTCATCACATTCTAAGCATTTTTTATTTTCCCACCTTTCTCCAACGGTTTCTCCAAAGTTTCATCTTTTAAGCTCCATATTTTCCTACAGATAAGTAAAATGTAAAAATTCAAAGTTCTCAGAATTGAATAAGATTTGCCCGAAAGGTTGTTTAGAATCTATGGATTCCGCCTATTAAAAAGGCACGTTTTTGATATAATGACGACCGCAATACTGAAACTTGCTGTAATTTAACCTGAAACATATAACACTTTTNCCCCCCCCCCCCCCCCCACTTCCGAACCAGACCGTTTTTTTTTCAGTCCTTCTATGTCCCCTCTTCAAAATAAAACATGCTAACACGAACATAACTTGCACGCATGGACAGTATAGGGCTACTTTTATAGTACACCCGAAATAATATTGTATTTTCGTTTTAACATTAGTTTCATCTTTTAAGCTTCATATTTTTTTACAGATAAGTAAAATGTACTGAAATTTGGTATCAAATTAAAGCTATTTTACTATGCTTTATTATAAACATAAGTTTGGGTACTTTACGCCCATTTTTTTATCAGAGGATACAAAAAATGTAAACCTACCCCTGCAAAAAATTGCGAAAATGACAATTTTAGGCTGTCAATTCTTTTCAGATAAACAACCCTCGTCATTTGATCTAGTTTTTATGTCTAACTTATCAGTTGTGATACATGTTGGAAAAAAAAACATTAGAGTCCATGAAACTTTGATTTTCGGTATACAATTTTTGAAAAATGCAATTTTTCGGAATTTTAGATTTTTCATAATTTCGACTTAATGACTTAAGGGTCGTAAAAATCTGAATATATATTTAATAATTGCCGATGCAATAATAATTTATCATATGTAAGAACAAATTGTACTCAATAAATTTAGTTTCAGACGTATTGTAGGTTCAGAAATGTCGAAATTAGCACCCCTCACCCTAAAAGTTAAGATAATATTTGAAATATTCAGGCTCTAAATGATAAAAAGATAATGATTAATGGGAATTCTAGCATGTATTTCACTAAAACTGACTTACAGAAGATCATTTATTAATAAGTAGATTAAAACTTTTCGAAAGGTCTCTTTTCGACTCTTCTATCCGAAATTGTATGAAAAATGGGAATTTTCCGTTTTTAAGAATTTCTGTTGTTTTGACTTTGAAATGCAAATACTTCATGAAATTGATATATAACTTGAAAATGCTGATTAAATATCGTTTCATTATATCGAAGCAATTAGAAAATATGCTTTTAAGTCTATAAGACTAACTACAGTCTCATAAATTACAAATATATTACCCCTCACCACACATATTCAACACAATTTATTTCAATTTTTTCATTTGTTTTTGTGTCTAGCGTCATTGTTTTCTGTGTTCTCGTTTTTGCCCTGTCTTTGGACTTCGATTTTGTGAATTTCACCCCTTTGTTCCTTCGGTATTCTACTGCCGTTGTTTCAGCTTGAAAAGCTTAAACATTGTATAAAGGTCCAATGACAAATCATTTTTAAACACCAAAATACACAGAGCCTCCCATATATCAAAAGAAGATCATGCGTCCGGTTTATTGGCAGTTATTCAGCGATTTAACTTTGAATTTCTGAAAAAGCTGAAATACTGGAAATTCCCATTTTTCACGATAATCGGTCAAAATATTCAATTTTACTCATATTTTGGTGTCAAAATTACATATTATGATGTATCAAATGCATCTTTTTTCAGTCCTTCTATGTCCCATCTTCAAAATAAAACATGCTAAGTAAAACATAAGTATGTTTTGTTTATATATATATGTAAAGACGTTCATATTTTGGAAATGTTTAAGTTTCATTTTGTTTGGGTACGGGTAAGATTTTCAGTATTTAGAGTCAAATTGAACACTCCATATTCATAACAGTGTTTTTAGATAACATATGTATTGCCTAAGACAGTGAATTAGCATATCTGCAGATAAATTTTCAAGATTTGTCACATATAACGATTTAAAGTAAAACATAAGTATGTTTTGTTTATATATATGTAAAGACGGCCATATTTTGGAGATTTTTAAGTTTGATTTTGTTTGGGTAGGGGTAAGATTTTCAGTATTTAGGGTCAAATTGAACACTCAATATTCATAACAGTGTTTTAAGATAACATATGTATCGGTTAAGACAGTGAATCAGCATATCGGCAGATAAATTTTCAAGATTTGCCACATAAAACGATTTAAAAATGAATTTTGGACAAAACTGAAATGCTAAAAAAATTCCCATTTTCATCAGTTTTGGACAAAATATTGAGTTTAAGCTGACAACTGAGATTTGAGATATCAAATCATGATAGTATTCATGCAACTTTGTTATATGCAACGCAGAATTTGCGTGTGGTGGTTATTTTTTTCCTAACATAGACAAAAATTGTCAATGCTTTAAGACATCTTATGTATCACTTAGAACAATTGATTGGCATATCTACAGATATAATCGATAGATTTTTATATACATGTATATTACGATTTAACAGTTAACTATGGACAAATCTGAAACGATGAAAATTCCAATTTTTCATCAATTGGGGAGAAATATTGAGTTTTAGTCGACCAATGGGTGTTAAAATACCAAATCATGATGTAATTCATGCAACATTGTCATATACAAAAATCCCAATTTCAGGGAAAATTTGTTGGTGTAGGGGTAAGATTTTCGGTTTTTAGAGTCACATTTAACACTCCTTGTTTTTCTTAACAATGTTTTTAGACAACTTATATATTGCACAGAACAATTAATTGTCATATCTGCAGATATATTCAATAGATTTGATATATATTGCGATTTAACAGTGAACTATGGACAAATCTGAAATGTTGAAAATTCCCATTTTTCATCAATTTTGGGAGAAATATTGAGTTGTAGTCGACCAATGTCTGTTAAAATACCAAATCATGAAGTTATTCATGCAATATTGTCATATACAACACACAGTTTGCATGTTCTAGTTATTTTTATGCGGACATAGACCACAAGTCACCAATTTCAGGGAAAATTTGTTGGGGTAGGGGTAAGATTTTGGTATTTAGAGTCACATATAACACTCCTTGTTTTTCTAAACAATATTTTAAGACAATTTATGTATTGCTTAGAACAATAAGTTCGCATATCTGCAGATATATTCTACACTTTTGACTTATGTTGCGATTTAACGATGAACTACGGACAAATCTGAAATGTTGAAAATTCCCATTTTTATCAATTTTGGGAAAAATACTGAGTTTTAGTCGACCAATGGTTGTTGACATACCACATTATGATGCAATTCATGCATTATTGTCATATACAACACATGTTTTGCGTGTTCTAGTTATTTATATGTGAACATAGACAAATTGACAATTTCAGGGAAAATTTGTTGGGGTAGGGGTAAGATTTTCTGTAATCAGGGTCACATTTATTACTCCATGTTTTTCTTAGTAATGTTTTAAGACACCAAATGTGTCGCTTGGTTCAATTAATTGGCATAGTTGCAGATATGTCCTCCAGATTTGGCATATATAACGATATAGCAGGGGACTTTGGACAATTCTGAAATGTTGAAAATTCCAATTTTTCACCAATTCCGGGCAAAATATTGAGTTTAAGTCAACAAGTGGCTATTAAAATATAAAATCATAAAATAATTTATGCGACATTGTCCTATACAACATACATTTTGCGCCTTCTGGTTATTTTTATGCGAAAATTGATACAAAATTGATAATTTTAGAGTAAATTTGTTGGGATAGGGGTAAGTTTTATTGATATTTGATGTATATATTACCTAAAAAGGGCCATTATTTGTTATGGTTGTAATGCAAATATAATACATTTTCATTTGATACCTATCTGAAATGATATTTGATTACTAAAAAATAATATCAGGAAAAAGAAAGACAAGACTTATTCAAAAACGAAAATATTCAAAGATCCATATATTTGTCCTTTTTGCAAATAAAATTTTGGTCAATTTAAAATTATGTAAAAATTGTCTAAACATGTTTTATATTGAAGAAAATAGATTGCTAAACTAAAAACAATTTTGAGAATCGGGAATTGAGATGCCCTTCGGGTTCTCTAGACCATCAAACTTCCACAATTTCAGTAAAAATATCAGATTTTTCGTCAATATTTCATTGGGGTAGGGTACGTTCAATTGCGCTATGGAACGTATCGGACATAGAAATTATAAAAACTTTGGTTATTTGTCAAGCTGATACAATAAGCTATTGTTTGATACCTCGTTTTTATGAAACTATTTGGTCAACATTTAGAAGCAACTGAAAGTAAAACGAAATTTTCCAAAATTTCGGTAGGTGGGTCTAAAAATTGGCCCTATTCCACCAATGGGCTCGGAANGGGGGGGGGGGGGTGCATGGGGGTTAATCCAGTCCATGGACTTATATAAGAAAAAGCACATTTTCTCCATTTGATATCATACTAATATGCCCGCAATGCTGAAACTTGCTGTAATTTAACCATAAACCTATCACAAAAGGTACATTTTCTCCATTTGACAGTATATCAATAACCAGCAATACTAAAACTTGCTGTAATTTAACCTAGAACATATAAGAAAAAGCACATTTTCTCCATTTGATATTATATTGATGCCCACGATACTGAAAGTTGCTGTAAGAAAAAGCACATTTTCTCCATTCGATATTATATTAATATGCCTGTAATGCTGAAACCTGCTGTAATTTAACCATAAACCTATCACAAAAGGTAAATTTTCTCCATTTGACAGTATATCAATAACCCGCAATACTGAAACTTGCTGTAATTTAACCTATAACATATAAGAAAAAACACATTTTCTCCATTCTATATTATATCAATACCCACAATACTGAAACTAGCTGTAATTTAACCTTGAACATATAAAAGGCACGTTTTCTCCATTTGATATCATAATGAACTGAAATTTGCTGTAATTTAACCTAAAATATATAAGAAAAGGTATATATTCTCCATTTGATATTACATTGGTGCCCGCAATACTGAATGTTGCTATAATTTAACCTAAAACATATACGGAAAGGTACATATTCTCCATTCGATATTTTATCGGTGCAAAACTTGCTGTAATTTAACCTAAAACATACATTTTCGTATGAGACAAAGCAGATTTTCTTCATTCAATATTATATCAATGCCTACAATACTACTAAAGCTTTCTACTAAAGCATACAATTCTGTAAATTATCGGATCGATAAGGCAGTAGAGTATGCACATCTACACATCTACCAAATATGAAAGCAATCCATTTAGCGGTTTCAGAGGAGTTGCAGTGATAAGATGATACTTTGGTATTTTAACTGAAAATAGTCTAAGTCCCATAAATCCCATAAAAATTATCCAATCAATTTAGTGGTATAGTATGCACATAAACACATCATTTTCAACAATCATACTAAATATGAAAGCAATCTGTCAAGCGGTTACAGAGGAGTTGCAGTGACAAGAAAAGGACTGACGGACGGGTCAAAAACATTATACCCTCTGCAACTTCGTTGCGTTGGGTATAATAATTTGATGGGACATCTGGTAAAATCAAGTAGTTTGTAAGAGACTGACATAGAAATAAATAATTTTTGTGGCACAATCGCCAAAGCCCTCCCCGCAAATAAAATGATCGTCACCTTCCATTTATAAATTTCTCTTCTAATCTCAATTCCCATGGAAACGTAGGTTATTTTATTTCCAAACATTCAGAATCAGTTAAGTACACTTGCAACTCAACATTGTTGTAGTACAAGTTCTTTTAAAATGTGCCGAAAATGTACTACACATTTGTCGCCGGCGACAATATGTGTAGGCGACAATTTGTGCAGGGCGACAATATGTGCCGATACGGTTGCACATATTGTCGCCGGCGACAATATGTGCGGGGGCGACAATATGTGCCGTAACAATTGCTACAAATTCACAGTCTTAAAATAGAACATGAAATTGATTTGTTGCATTAGAATCGCAATAACACTGCATTGTTTGAATACCCGAGGGCGTCAATCTTGATTTGACGGTCAAAATATCCGTTTATAGGCTCCGCTACGCGTCGCTTCTAAACTGCATTTTGACGCTCTTGGGTATTCAAATAATGTACTGTTATTGCTTAAATGCTATTCTGACTGTTCTGATTATAGTGTCCACATCTCACTACAATTTTATTCCAAGTTTTCTTGCAATTGACTCGATGAGTGTCCTGTAGCATCTTCACCAGCCAAAAGTCTGCTCCTTTCCTCCTCACCCTGGCAGATCAAGCTGGATTTCTGTAGTCTCAAATCCACTTTTTTGATTGGATGCAGTTAACTTTCGTGGCAGCCAATCAATAGGCAAACATTCAGATTTTAAATATGTATTGTGACAATAAAACTTAAAATTTGTGTTTCGTCATTTTTCTATTTTGCAAAATTTCCACGATTCGTTTTTTTTTACTTTTGAAGGGTTATTTCCTTGTACTACAAGTTGTAGTTAAATATATTGTGAATTATTTTATTATTAGATGCAATAAATGATCTCTAATTATTAAAATAAATCATACTGAAACTCTTACTTCAAAGGGAGATAATTTGAAATTGATGTTGCACAAATTATGGCTCAATCCGCCAAGAGTGAAGAGGAGAGGAACGGATCGTAACCCTTGGCTAGCGAAGATGGCCCTATAGTTGTTTATATGTTCTGTTGTCTTCAATGTGTCTAATATCGGCCAACAGATGACAGCAGTTGTAAGAGCACTTTGCCAGTTAATTTTATGATTGTCCATGGATAACGAAGAACATACATGTGGCATTGTTCGACAATTTTTAACGTAATCCGCTAAAATTGGTGATTGGGGCCGTCTTGCACTTGCTATGAGGTATGAGCAAAGCACATTGTTGAAGGCATCATGGTGACTTCAAGATGAAGAACAACGATAAATGCGTTGTTCAAGTGCTTGTTTTTACCATCTATCTGTAGAAACTCGTTTTTTTTCGGGGGGGGGGGGGGGG
>MJUU01039358.1:51554-76491 GCA_002080025.1 Modiolus philippinarum
TTTAAGTATGGTTGCTAGGTAGAATTCCAAAAAATAAGTGGTCTTTGAGACTTTCAGGAAATTTACCAAATTTGGAATTAAATATTTTTGAAATCCAATTTATGAAAATGTTCGTCCTAAACTACACAAACATTTTAAGTATGGTTTCCTAGGTAGAATTCCAAAAAAATAAGTGGTATTTGAGACTTTCAAGAAATTAACCAAAATTGGAATTAAATCTATTTTTAATCCAATTTATGAAAATGTTCGTCCTAAACTACACAAACATTTTGAGTATGGTTGCTAGGTAGAATTCCAAGAAATAAGTGGTCTTTGAGACTCTCAGGAAATTTACCAAAATTGGAATGAAATATTTTTGAAATCCAATTTATGAAAATGTTCGTCCTAAACTACACAAACATTTTGAGTATGGTTGCTAGGTAGAATTCCAAAAAAATAAGTGGTCTTTGAGACTTTCAGAAAATTTACCAAAACTTGGAACCGCCTTTCAGAATCCTAAGTTTTCAGAATTTTGTTTTTTACCAAACACTTGTCAGAATATAAGTTAATATGCCAAAATAAAAAAAAAATATGTATCATTGTCATTTTTAGGAAATTAACCAAAGTTGGAACCGGAACCAAAATTCAAAAACCTTATGCAAATCTATAGACTATATGCAACAATTCTGCATAAAGATTTGATCCCTAAATCTAAAAATGTAGGAGGAGTTTGCGTCACATGCCACATGTGTCTAATCCACATCTTTGGGTCTGTTAAAAATGACACCATGGAGCCTCTTGTTTGCACCAAGACCAATATCAAAAATCCGAAAGCTTATTGCGCATCTACATACTATATGCAACAATTCTATAACAAAATTAATCCCTAAATCCATAAATGTAGGAGTTTGTGTCACATGCCACATGTGTAAGAATTGACATCATGGGGCCTCATGTTTGAAGACCAATATCGAAAATCCGAAAGCTTATTGCCCATCTGCAGACTTTATGCAACAATTCTACAACAAAATTAAATCCAAAAATGTAAGAGGAGTTTGAGTCACAAGAAAAGTGTGACGGACCGACGGACAGACGGACGGACAGACGGAGGGCATAACATTATCCCCGAACTTTCTTCGAAAGTGCGGGGATAATAACGGACCGCCTCGTGGTGGCCCGTAATTAAAGTCATCATAGACTTTGGCTTAGTAACAGATTCATAAAAGATGTTTTTGTTTAAACTATTGCCTTTCATGGTACGAGTGACAAATTCAGAGATTTTTACTTTTTTAGTGATGAAGTGAGAGGACAACAAATACAAGTAATGCCAAAATATTTGCAATTTGTTGAAAGGTAGCGGAATATGTAGCAGATGCTCGGAAAAGATTACATTCCAGTAATATACTTAAACTGAAAATACTACAAAACAATTATGCAGTTTAAAATATTTCTGATAAGTTTATTCTACACAGTATAGGAACCTGTGCGCCTGAAATATCTGTCTTCCGATTTAATCTGTAGGGTGTAGTTTAATCTAAAAAAATACATGGGTTGGGCATTGATCTCTTTTGTCTTAATGAACACTGCTGTATCTAATCCAAATCCTTTCAAATTCTGATTCAGACTTATCTAGACTATTTTTGTTCTGAAAAGTTATGAAAGTGCTGTAGTACTTAATTATAAACTGATAATTTTGAAAACAAGGATGATGGTGTCATGTATGGTTCTATCCATTTAGTTAACATTTGCGGATCCAACCCTCGGAAACCTCCCCTTTTTGCATGTTTTGGAAGAAATTAAAATATTTTTGTTTTTGCAAAATTTACTTAAAACTGACATAAACATGTCCTTAAACCACTTTTTCTGCAACCTCATTTGGATCCCTTTTACAGAGCCTGGATCCACCGGTGATTTCTTGTAATAAAACTGTCTTGTATAAGCCTGCAAAATCTGGGAAAAGTAATTGAATCCATTCGTGCTTGTATACCTTTATAGAAAAATACACTGCTCACAATATTATTGATAGGAATCCAATTGTCTATAGACATCTATAGACAATATTAAAAAATGCCAGTAAAATATCAAAAACCCTGTTTTGACGAGACAGTGCATATATATAATAAATACATTTTGGTTTTGCTAAAGAGTGGAACATAACAACGTTACCTTATTTGATAGAATTGACAGGACTACACAGAAGAAAACAGGAAAAACTTTATCTTGACTCTTTCGAAAATTACAAAGAAAAAGAAAGTAGTAAAATTTACGGCAAAAGCGCCGATTTTTATTTCAAAATTATTAATTTCCCTTACTTTGAGAGTAATATTCCAGCTTCTCCTGCTTACGGAATGTTGTTTCACAGTTCATTCGTTACCCGAGAACTAGCACAAGTTATTAATCCTCTCAATCTAACTTGAAAACCCACCGAACGTCAAACTAATTGCAATAAAAAATGCCTTGGTAATAATCGATTCTCTGATGCATCCTTGTGATCATATCAAAAATCGACAAAAATCGATCGGCCAGTTTTTCTTCATTTTGGGGTAAAAAATCCAGTTTCTTGCGAAAAATCGCTGAAAACTGGAAATACATTATATAACAAAATTGAATCGAAAACTGACGATTGGAATTTTTTAGGTAAAAAGGGTGAAGAACTATGTAAATGATATTTTAAGAACAGAATAACAAACATTATGGTGAAAGTTGTGTAAATTTTTTGGTAAAATCCACATTTTGAGACAAAAATCTCTGAAAACTCGAAATACGTTATAGAAGGAAATTGAATCAAAAACTTACGAATTTATTAGGTAAAAATGGTAAAGAACCATGTAAATGATATTTTAAGAACAGAATAACATATATTATGGTAAAAGTTGTGTAAATTTTGGGATTAAATCTACATTTCAAGACAAAAATCGCTGAAAACTGAAAAAAAAATTTAATGCAATACCGTTCAACAAATAATTTCAAATATACTTCGATAAAGTCTGTCTTCAATTTAGAAAATTCATACAATTTTGTTGATGTTCATAAACATATTATGGGGTAAATACAGGAAATTTCATTGAAACTATAATTTCTAAAGTAATCTAAGCTGCAACTAAGTAGCAAGCTTTAACTATTTCGCCATCAAAGCTTGCATGATTCTAAGCTTATTTCAGGTCTTTTTTGGTGGACTTTTTGTAGCCCATGGTATATTCACTAACCCAGTTGTCAGTACTCCGGTGCTGGCCCGAAACCACTTTTATTTGGAAATTTGCAATACCTCAATTCTGAAACTTATTTTCAGCTAAGGATGATCTACTTCTTGCAAATCTCTGTGCTTACCTGATATAGGTTTTATATAAGAACCTTTTTATTTGATTTCTATCAGCTCGAAATCATGTATCTTTCGTTTCGAGATCCTCCAAATGTTTTGATTTGATCTGCAGCGAAGAGATATGGGCATCTACAGAAAAAAGATATTTGTACGCTCTGTATATTGTTATTTATTCTGAATATTCTGTTTCGATAACAATAACTTTTTCCTCAAACTCAGGCAATTAACTCTGTCCGTTGGCATTGACTACATGAGACATTGCACTCTAAGCCATATCTCCTACATGTACATGGGCGCGTGTCACAGTTGGCTTTATACAATTACAACGAAGTTTCTTTAGAGCTGATTGTTTAGTCGACTTTATAGACATTACTGTATCATTTTTAAAAACCAACCATAAGTACAATTACTTGCTTAAGGTTTTTTTCCGGTACAGATCCCTCATGGGTCCTCTTCACCAGACTGATTGCCTAATTCATTTCCAACGATCAATGTTTGAAACTGAAGGTATGACCTTATAGGCTATGATATACTTGATGGTAGAGTATGAATCGGGATGACTTGAATTGTAAACAAAGATCATTATTATATTTTGAAAGTGTTAAAAACTAAGGAATATCTCCTTCTTACATAGCTTTGTCCTTGGATGAGTTTTATCTTTTCTATTTAGATTCTGGTTATTTGTTCTCAATTAGCTTTTACACGTATTTTGGTTTATGAACTTCCACATCTTATGATTCGATTTGTACTGAAGAGACATAAATTGTCGAAAGAAACTTAACAGTAACTTCGGTATTGTGTAATTTACACATCTTTTCTAAAAAAATTGCGCCCCGATCCTTTGTGGCTACACTGAGCTTGAAATGGTCAATTGTATGTGATGGACCTTACACTCATTGTTGCAGTACTATTTCTGTAAGATTTCAGATAAGACGAGAAAATTATTGACGCAAGTGTCAAATTATAGGTGGCCTAATATTGAAATTTCAAAAGTGTTGCATTTTTCATGGGAGTTTGCAATATTTAGATTGTGAAGCAATTGTGTACAAAATGGATATGCATGTTCTTAAGTGAGGAAATGTGTTGAACGAATTCACACAATAAATTAAAGACCCGTTAGGCGATAAAAAAATCACTCTGTTTTGATTATCTACGTGTATTTTTTTGTACATGTGTTTACACTGTGTATATATTTTCACAATTTTATTTTGAATCGATAATAAAGATGGAATTAAACCTAAATATCAATCGCAATATGGTGATAAAATTTAAGGAGTTTATTATTTCAAGCATGCCTGTTCAACTCCTTCAAGGCACCAAATCAATCGTAGCTACTCGGCAAGTAAATGGTCGAGTAGTTACGATTGGGCATCCAATTAAAAATCGATTCTAAATTTGCTCCAAAATACTCATGTATCTATTACAACCATTTTTTAACTGAAAATTTCAGGTATATGATATTGACTGACATTAAAATTGATTTTTAAAAATTTTGAAAGTTTGAAACATCAAAATCATTATTTTTTTAGACTTGTAATTTTTTTTTCATGTACCATCAACTTTATTCATCCCGCGGTAAATCATGTCATTCGTACAAATCCTATATAAAATAACGGACTGCCTCGTGGCGGCCCGTAATAATGAAACTGTTTTTTTTATGAGGAGCATGCAATGTTATGTTCCGCGCTGATGGTCATATATTTATCGAAAGCCACTTCTACAAAGGACTTTCCATACCTGTACAGTCTAGTTTAATCCGATTTCATAGCTTCAGAGCAGATGATGAAAATGAGAAAGAAGATAACGGACGACGGACGCCAAAGCTATGGTTCAGATGAGCCATTATATAAGGTAATATTGATTTTTAGCACAGTCACTTTTTATTTACCCGTACAATGAAAAGGTTATTCAACAACATTCCTGTTCATTTCCTTTTTTCTCCTGTTTTATCGGTGATTTTTCTGGTAATGTTTTTAGAAGATTTCAGCTCATTATTTTACCTTAATTGGTCAGGTCTTAGCTACTTATATAACTATCAATTTTTTATACTTTCAGCCGTGGTATAAATACGACTGGCGATTCGTAATGATGAATGATAACACTGACTGTGATTACTGTCTTAAGCAACTTGGAAAAACGTAACAATCCACCAATTTGGATTTCGGCGTCTTGTTGGAATGGAAACTTCAAGCTCGTCCTTCGATGGAGACAAGGCAGTCCAGAGTTGGCAGACATTGTAAGACCAGACCATTATGGTTCACCCAGAAAGAAGTCGTCGAAAGCCAGTTGGAAAGAACTCAATTGCCGATACAAAGTTTTTATCGAGTTCAAAATGCAGAACGACCTGCACCTGTTGATGTACATAGCGACGAAGGTGAAGACGAAACTGATAACAACAACCACACGACATCTTATACTGTTTCTGTTGTCATCACAACCAGTTGAAACCAGAGAGACCACACACGGGCCAGGTGAATCAACGGCAGTAGAATACCGAAGGAACAAAGGGGTGAAATTCACAAAAATCGAAGTCCAAAGACAGGGCAAAAACGAGAACACAGAAAACAATGACATTAGACACAAAAACAATGACGCCAGACAGACACAAAGCACAGAACCAGAAACCACAACATTCAGAACAAACGACGATAATTGAAAACACTCATCATGATAGGCTAACACTGAGTTAAGAACAAAATTAAAAAGAACAGCAAAGAAAGAACATGATGTTACCTCAGGCTGTAGTGATGAAAGAACACCAACACTAGTGAAGTCCAGCAAGTAAAAGACATACCGTTTTCCAAAGGTTACTTTTGATAAAACGGCAACATACATATCTTTTTGAGGTGCGGTATGTGAGAGTTACCGTCTGGTACAAATGGACACACTCAAATACTACAGAGAAAAGAAAAAGAAAGACGACGAATTGTACAACAACATCAAGAGGAGCCATGACCACTGGTACAACATCAGACACAGTGATTAATTTCCGTACCATCCGGATAGAGTCACAGAAGTAGGTAAAAAGCAGAAAAAAACTGAATTTTATATTTAAAAAAAGGCAAAATAACCTCAAGTTAGCGCAATTTAAACCCTCTTGAATTTTTTTGTTGTACCTTGACGCCCTCTTAACCCGAAACACTTTAGAAAAAGATAGAAAAAAATCACCTTTTTTACATTAAAAGTAATGTATGCAGTAGTGTAATATTTTTAATTGTTATTTTTTATGTTATTCGAATTATTACTTTTTTCATATATTGTTTTTATGATTTACTTTCCAAAGAAGTGAGAATAAATTATTTTCTTTCAAAATATCTACATCATATTAAATTATTTAGCATGTTTTCTTTCTAGTATAAATTGAATGACTGGATGAACTTCGGTGTTTTTATTGATCAGAATGCCGAAAAAGACGTTGATTGCGTGCCGTACTTTTTGGTTGTCTTAATGTGGCAACTTAATATTCACAGCATGTTATAATATCTTATTGTTTATCATGTTTTCCTTTCCCGTGTACATTTAATAAACTTTGTGTTTGTAGTGTTATAAAAGCGTCAACATGACGCAAATTGTGTGCCGTACTTTTTGATGTCTTAAAATGCATAGTATTTTTCTAGATTTTAACTTTTTTATTTGTGAAATTTTGAATTTGAGTTAATGATTCATGACTATCCGGGTAGGTTCATATGTGTTTTGTGTTAATATCTTCAATCTATATGAGTAAATGCATGACACTAGCGGCATAATAGACGAGTTTCCTATTGGTTAATTTTCCCGGAAAATTTTGACGTCACAATATATATTTTTGGACGTCACAATGTTAAGTGACGCAATTTACTGTGATTGACCTCAGGTCAATCGGGGCAATTCATTCATAAAACGAAATTGGATATTCGTCTATTAATTATAGTCACATATCTATGAAATGAGGCATTGAAACTGGAAAAGTGCGCAACATAAAATATGTTTAGAGGGATTAAGGCTATAACACGATTTATTGTTGATGTATTTTATAAAAATAGCTATCAACAATGGAAAATTCAAGACATTTATCTCAAATTCGTCGTCTGCTTGATAACGTTTACGTCCTTTTGTTACGCTCTCAAGTTCGCGAATTTTATTAATAATTTAACAATACTTGGCCGATCGATTTTAATCGATTTTTTTGTTTTTTCGTTTATCTATAACCATAGATTAAAATTCTACAACAAAATATTTTGTTGCCATTAGTTTGAGGTTAAAAATTTATTATGACTAAACAATATACAGACTTTCTCATTAGACATACTTATCTCCGTGACCGCCTTATCAATCAGGGCTTCAAAAAATTCCTTCTCATACGATCATTAAAAAAGTTCTTTAAAAGATATCAGTCCCTCATGGAAAACTTTGAAGTTTCGGTCCGAACTCTGATCAAGATTCTTTTTTTTTTGACTTAGTACTGGGGTGATCATTTCTTTAAACTGTCTACGACCTTTCAATTGCAATTGCTGTTGAGTTGCTACCGGACACTACCGCAATGCCGCGGTCGACAATTTTCCGTCCATTTGGGGTAGACGGATTAAAATAAGGAAACCCAGTTATTATGTATGTCTAATGCACTTTTTATGCATTTCATGATAAAATATGGTGAACACTTACGATTTACCGGCGGTATCCAACTGATTTGTGTTTTTTTCGTCAAAACAACTTAAAATTTGTTACATGCAGTATAGTATTTATCAAAGAAATAAGTTTTGAAATCTGATGAAAGATCTGTCAATTTGGACGTAAGTGAGAACGGAACCGTCAGTCTGAAAAGAACAATCCAAGGACAATGGCAACGTAGGAAAAACGTAGAAACGAAGACATAACATGAGCACGACACAAAAAAGAAAATGAAGACACGCACATATACAAAAATGAATAACACGGACCCAATAAAAACCATGGGTGAGATCAGGTGCACCGGTAGAGTAAGCATCTCCTGCTTCTTATAAGACACCCGCCGTGTTGAACATGTCAACTCCGGTAGTAAAGTCAAATCCGGTGGAGGAAAATCAAACTTAAGGGGCAAAGAGAAAGATCTGTTGTCATCTGGGAAACATATATCTCATAGCGGTCCACTAGATCGTGATGTCGACCGTAAAACTTCTGTGGTAATGACCTCAAGTTATGGGCAACATACCCTTGCTTACGTAGCCTATTTGTAAGCAACCGTGCTCTATCAAGGTAGTCACTGTATCGACCACAGGCCCTTGAGTAGCGAATGAGTTGGAAGATGTAAACTCCGTATGCTAGTGCTTTTGGAATGTTGCTACAAAGAAAGGGGAAGTTGATTATTGGAAAAGTGAAGTCATCGCGTTTGTCATATAGCCTAGTTTATTGTGTACCTCTTTTGTCAATTGCAAGATGGAGGTCAAGGAACGAGGCTGATGTGGAAGTATCTGTTGTATCCTTAATTTCTAGCTCTTTTGGATAGATAAGATGAAGAAAATCACCAAAGCGAGGATTGTTTAGTGATAAAATATCATCTCTATAACGGAAGCTGAAATTAAAGGACTGGGCCAGTTTTTATCAGATACTTAACCATAGAAGAGTACATAAACACTTATATTTGAGGCAGAAACAAAATTTATAAAGTATTGTCCATAAATATAAGAAAAGATTTATTTTCTGTTAGTTATTAAGTTACATTTCCTCCTATATTTAACAAATGCATATACAACTAAATGGATGGTAAAAAGTGTATCTTCAATAAAGCAAATATATGAAAACATACAAAATCTTTATCTTAAGCATGAAATATCTTATCGACAATTCGCTTTTAATAATATTATAATTTCCTCATGATGAGTATTTGCGCAAAAATATAATAGTATTTCAAATGAACGCCATTCCCCAATTCAGCATTGTAACCGTGGAGACAGATTTAAAGAGTAAACAAGGGTTACCACGTCAATCCCGAAGACAATCCTTTCCTATTATTTATTGAAACTGTTAGGAAAGAGAGCAGAAGGTGTGAAGAATGTTTCATGAACAAACATCTAGAGAATTTAACCAAGGGTCAAGAAGTGCATATACAGGAAAGTAAAAAGCAACCATTTCAAATATGGAAATGGTTGAAAATCGTAGTCTTTGAAATGATTTTTCAATGGACAAAATCTACAGGTCACATCGAACGTGAGAATTGGAATATCAGATACATTAGACACAATGTGTGTGAAGTCATGATAACGACAACACTATGTTAAAATAGAGAAATTCCACTCGGGCAGTAATATAAAAAAAATATTTGAATTGCTTGAAGGATTCTTTGCAAGTACGAAGTAGTGAATAATCTGTAAGAATACATTTTTTATGCTGAACATGAAAATAAATACCTACTGAAAAATATCGGAGTGAAATCTGTAAAAACGGTAAACAAATATCAAGAAAACAGCCAAATTTAGCTTAAAATTGTTTAGAAGACATCAGTCTAAATGAGAACTATAATCAAACCATTTTCGGAAAGCAATTTTCAGGATTTCCGAATAAATCAATTTTTCAAGTGAACTTTACATCACAATTTTTGAGTCACATTCATCAAATTTGTTACCAGTTGTGTTTTCCAGCGGAGGGGTTGGAAACAGATGTTATTGCACTGTTAGTCTCATTAACTTGATGGTTACTTGGCGATCCTTTTATTGTTATCTTGTTTCGTTTGTCTTAAAGGATTTTTAGTGCTTATAAATATCAATTCACAGGTTCTGGAAAAACAAGCTTCACACTTTGGACATTTTCGTATCGATTGACAGAAAGCTTAAGTGTTTCATTTAAATGTCAAAGAGTGCAAAAGTCTTTATAAGGAAACTATCAATTTCAAGATAGCATTTTCTATCTTTTATTCCAAAGTCCATAAAATATACTCTGAAAACACGGATAGTACAAAAATCATACCCGCAGATTATAGTGACAAACCGTTTTGTGTATTCTAAATGCTTGCAAACTTCAAATTAATTTTTTTTCAGTATCAATTAAGATTTTTTTCCCCAAAATATTGGTCGAGTGAAGCACCAAAGACATCAATGACCATGCTTAACCTAGCCTTGAATTCACCATGTGCGACCGACCGATTGACTAATTGAAGGAAATCTGAATTATTCTGTACAGTACATGTATCTCCTCTACAATTTCTGCAAAAAACATCAGGGATGTTAAAATCATACTAGTAGACTCTCATGTTTTACTAGGCACCCGGTCTTTTACTTATACATAAAAGCTATTACGAGATACTTTCTTCAATAATCGGAAACTCTCATTTTTACTTTGGGATATCTGTTTCCAAGATGACAACATATGTTTCTTTTTGCCACTAAAATTTGTTTTTCCCCTACTGGATTTGACTTTACTACCGGAGTTGACATGTTCAACACAACGGGTGTCTTATAAGAATTAGGAGATGCTTACTCTACCCTTGCACCTGATCCAATCCAGGGCTTTTTATTTGGTCCGTGTTGTTCATGTTTGTGTATATGTGTGTCTTCATTTTCTTTTCTGTGCCTTGCTCATGTTATGTCTTTGTTTTTTTTTGTTCTTATAACGATGCCACTGTCCTTTGATTGTTCGTTACAGACTGACGGCAACAGCTTTATTTCTTCTCACTGATCATAAAAGCTGTGTTTCTAAATATTCGTCTCTTGCTTTAGAATTTCAATTTGTTCAATGTTTTGATAACATTTTGTGATTTTCATTTAGAGGGTGTTGAAACTTATTTCTCTCTTTTTTCGTTTTTTCCGGTATGTGTTATTTTTAAATGTTCATTTACTGACCACTGTTATCAATGATAGAAATATTTAATTCTCTTTAGTAGCATTTCTTGTTCATTATTCAACTGACCTTAAAAAAATTACACGTGAGAGATATATATGGTCTTTACGTATTTCAGTTATTGTGTACTTGCTCGTGAGGGAATTTCTCATACATGTATGAATATAATGTCATACTTTCAAAGTTTGGCATGTATATATGTAATTTCTTAGTGTTGACCACCGGTTAGAAATGCCCACATTTCAGGACTTTTTTTAGGCCAAGTTTAATTACAATCGTCTTGATGAGTACCCTGTGTTTGTCTATTGTTGTAATCGCACATTAGCTTTAAAAATGTATGAATAGTTAAACGATTTACCATAGACTACTTTTTTTGTAGTGCATTCTTTGTCAAATGTCTTTAAGGTGCCAAGAGTATGCAAATGAGGTTATTTAACACGCCCAATACCTTATATGGTCATCCATAAAGCGTCACAAAGTAATTGAGAACCGAACCGTCAGTCTGAAAAGAACAATCCAAGGACAATGGCAACGTCGGGAAAACGAAGAAACGAAGACATAACATGAGCACGGCACAGAAAAGAAAATGAAGACACGCACATACTGTGAAAGTATTATTATTCGTGGGGTTCCAATTTTCGTGGATTTCGTGGTTCACTTTAATCACGAAATTAAGTTCCCAACGAAATGCAGTTTTTCCATAGAGCTTTAATGGATAGAATTCGCAACCACGAATTTATGTGCACACGAAATAGCAATATTTATGAAAACCACGAAAACTGATGTCCACGAATAAAAGTGCATCCACGGTATACAAAAATGAACAACACGGACATAATAAAAACCTTGGGTGAGATCAGGTGCACCGGCAGAGTAAGTATCTCCTGCTTCTTATAAGACACCCGCTGTGTTGAACATGTCAACTCCGGTAGTAAAGTCAAATCCGGTGGAGGAAAAATCAAACTTAAGTAGCAAAGAGAAAGATATGTTGTCATCTGGGAAACAGATATCTCATAGCGGTCAACTAGGTCGTGATGTCGACCGTAAAACTTCTGTAGTGATGACCTCAAATTATGGGCAACATACCCTGGCTTAAGCAGCCTATTTGTTAGCAACCAAGCTCTATCAAGGTAGTCACTGTATCGACCACAGGCCCTTGAGTAGCGAATGAGTTGGGAAATGTAAACTCCGTATGTTGGTTCTTTTGGAATGTTGCTACAAAGAAAAGGGAAGTTGACTATTGGAAAAGTGTCATATAGTATAGTTTGTAGTGTAGAGCGTAGAGCACCATAAACATTGTGAAACGATGTGAAAGTAGAGGGACGCTTGTGGTTGGGCAATCCAAATGCAGTATTTTTTGTTAGTCTAAACCCATTCTATAATAATCGTTTTGTCCTATGTATATGTCCCTCATGTATTTTTTATATAACTCTTGAGGATGAGAGTTTTATTCAATGTACTTTACCCCAATTTTGATATTCTGTTTTGCTCTTTATCTAGTATGTCCTTAACCATTTCTATAACATTATCCAAACCTATACTTTAATATTTTTTGTTTTGATCACTAAGCCTTTAAACAATTGACCTTTTTTCTATCCGGATCTCTATTATCTCCCTGTGTTTTTGTGTATTCTTGAATCCATGTCTTTTTGTTTTGTTGTTCTCTTATCCTAACGTTACCCATACTATTGTATCTGTTAATTGCTCTCTGTCTTTATTGTTTTAATCCGTTATCACTGTCACTGTCATTTGTGAGTAGTATATAAGTGGTTCTAAATTAGTATTTTTGTGGATTAGGGTTGCATTAGGCATGGATTGGTCACGTGACCGGAAGGCAAGTGATCGGAAATGACGTCATCTGGAAATGACGTCCACCGGAAATGAAGTGACTGGAAATAACGGAGCCGGAAGCAACGTATTTCAAAGTATAATTTATTTGCTTTTTACTGTGTAAAAAAGGGGGAACCGCATATATTCTACAAGTATTTTTCTCCATTTACAGAGTAACCTTTCGTTTCCCGTACAATCTTGATATCTATCCGGGGTAATTTTTAGCTACTTCAGCGATTGATGAAGGTTTCAAGTCTCTATCCCTTACCGTTGTTGAGATATCAGGCCCAAAATTTGCTTTCGGTCCAAATTACGAATTTTTCCAAGTCGATTACTAGATGCATGTCATATATATTTTCCGTGTAACTGTTTGCTTCTAAATCGATTGGTGACATTGCTAAAGCTCTATCTCTAATAGTATGGGTGCTACGAGGGAGTCCGAAATTCGGGAATGGTAAATTTTTTTTTTCTGTGTCGAGTACGAAATACCTGTTATATATATTTTCAGGGTACTTTTGACCATTTAAAGCGATTGGTGAAGGTTTCAAAGATCTATCTCTTACTGTTTCGAAGATAGGGGTACATGAAAATTCGGGAATCGCCCAAAATATATATTTCATTCTAGTTAAGTATTAAAGACATGTTATATATGTTTTTGGGGCGAATCTATGCTTCTTAGGGGGATGGAAACATTTATAAAGTACTATCTCTACCAGTAGGGGTGTAATAAGGGTCCAAAACGTCGGGAATGACCTAAATTTTACTTTTCCATAAGTCAAGTACTGAAGACATGTTATATATGTAATTGGGGTAATTTTATGCTTCTAAATCAAATAGTGGTATTTGTGAAGCCCTATCTCTAATAGTATGGGTAATACAATGGGTCCAAATTTTGACAGGGTGTCATTTGGGGAATTCTAATATATACTTAATGATGCGTGGTATATGTTTTCTGGGTATCTTCGTCATTCTAAATCAAATGATCATATTTATGAAGTCCTATCTCTTATAGTATAGCGTTTATTGGTCCTAAAATATTGACAGGGTATCAATCAATAAATCCTTCAATCACCTATATAACAAGCAACAATGACTGAAGTTCCCATTCTGCGTCCAACTTTGGAACTGAGCAGACGTGAAAAGACTTAATCTATACGGTGATACATAATTAAGTTCCAGGAACAGAGGCACTATCTAGAAACAGAGGACTCTACAAGATGTCAAGAACTGCCCCTTACCACCATACTGAAAGATCAAGTCAACCACTGAGACGAAATTGCGCAATAAAAACAGCAAGACTCTATAAGATGCCCATAAGACGAAATTGCCGGATATGCCACCAAACGTTTAGTCGACGAGATAATCTCCAACGACACATAGATTCCCTTGTTTCTTCGGTATTCTACTGCCGTTGATAGATACACATAGATTCAAGTCCTACATGTTTCGTTGAGAAGAATGTTGACAGATATGCAGTTGAAAGATGTATTATTACGTCACCAACGTACCAAGCATCAAAGTAGAGAAGACGCTCCAGCCCAACCGAAGACAGTAAATGGTTATACCATCACAGTGAAGATAGAACCAAGATGGAGCGTACAACAGAACAACTTCTTTGAAACAGTACAAAGTAGATTCAGAAGAAATCAACATCTAGTTGAATGGACTTTAACTCTAGAATCAAATAGTTAAGACTGCACGTGGATCCCCGACCCGTGACTACCTAATGACGGAGAAAATAAAATATGAAATTGATATGATTTTGTTATTTCTTATGATCCCTTGAGTCATAAGCGTGATTGAAACCTTCCCAATATTACTTTCACTACCAATTCCCAAATCAACGAACAGCAGCATTATCCCACACTGCCCAGCAGCAGCAGGAATATTCTCACACCATTCAACAGCAACAGCAATCAACACCACCAAGAAAACCAAGCAATCATCATCACCAACACTAAATTCACCGAAAAAAGCACGAAAATATCTAGGAAATGTGAAATTTTACAAAAGATTTTTGTAAAAAAAAATAGAATAATAAAATAAAAATAAAATAAGTAAAAATAAAAATAAAAGGAAAAGTCGAAAAAATTTACAAAAGCAAACATTAAAACGATACATTATTCAAGTTAACACAAAAGGCACACAAAGTTACATGTATACAAAAACACAAAGTAAAACAAAATTTCCACCATTCTGAACTAAAACTCAGAAAAAAATATTACAAAAATCTAAGTCGAAACAAAAATATTAAACACAAAACAAAATATATTCATGAAAACTCAAAAATAAGAAAACAGATGTGATAAACGTTAAACAATTGCAAATTAAATTGAAACATGCGAAAAAAATGTTTAAAATATGTCAAATAAAACTCACATTGAACAAAATTTATGAAAAAGAAATCAATAGATCATTTTAAACATAATAAAAAACTCATTAATAATTCAATTCATATAATATTCACAGATAAAGCACTCATTTTTTGATTCGCGTCCTAATGATTCAATAGAATCGTCGATCCATACATTAATAATTAATAATTAACGTCATCGATAGATTTTTTTTCGATGAGCACTCAGACTGTTGGTGGGGTTTTAGTATTTTACAGATTAACAATTTATAATATAACAATAACAAATAACATAAATTAAAAAGAAGGAAATAAAGTTTTACATTACACAGACATTCCATATAATTAAGGTGTATTACATGGAAATATATGAACGGCAGCACACATGGCACTGGGTTTAAGCATTCATACATTCCCATGCTACACCTAGTATACAGACCTACACCTGCATTAATTTATTTGCTTTAATATATTAATATGATAGATCGGATTTATTGATATGATTAGAATTTTAGAATAGATGTGCTACACTATGCAAAGAAGGAAGCTTGGTTAGTTGGGTAGAGTAAGATAATTTCTTTATTTACATAATTTACATGTACTTGAAATAAGTTAAACTGTATTTTAAATAAATGAATGAATTGATTAGCAACAAAAAGTATTTATATCACGCGGACGTTGTAGAAAAACATAGGATTGAAATTTTTTCTAAAATAATTGACCAATCAAATTTATCGTTACATTTTACATTTGAATACTATACAAAGACCGTTAGTTATTGCAGCCTGCTTCAGTAGCAAAAAAACAAAAACAAAAAAACACAAAGATAACATGTTACCGTTGTATTACAATTAACTTGAAATATTTTAGGCTTGACACCTGTTCATTTCACTCCATATATGTACCTTGGCTGAGACAATGAATGAATGTGATGCAATTCCATTTGACGACTGACAGCAAGTGAGACGCTAATATGTTATAGACATGAAAAGATATGTAAAATTCTTATACTTTAATATTCAAAATTTACAATTAGGAATTTGGTTGGCCGAAAGGCCGCAGCAAGTGGCTAGACCCTGGCAAGCATTTTTACACAAAAATGGCATCCTAGGGAAAACCAATAGCAATGCCATTAAATATTTTCCCTAACCTTTGAGGTGACCTTTCTGACCTAACCTTTTGAGGTCATAACCCTTTGACCTAACCTTTTGAGGTCATTTAGCGCGTGACCTAACCTTTGAGGTCAGTGACCTAACCATAGAGTCCAAAACTAGCATATCTAACCTTAGAGGTACTGATAACGCAGCCTACCTTAGAGGCCAAAACACAAATTAGCGAATACTGCAAGTTCACCTCCCAGGGAAGAATGCCAGGCAAGGTGAAAAATTCTAGAAGTGAGATACTATAAGCCCGCCAGAATCCAACTACTTGAAGTTGCATTAGCAAATTTAACTTCCATATCCTTGACAGCAACATTAGTGTTAGACTCTCAACTCAATTGACATAAAATTTGAATAAGTTCTTTATGTACTTTTAAAGAACCATACATTTGATGAAATAAAACACTCAAAGGCACCCTGAAACTCATGTAAAAAGATATCATTCCCTAGATCGCTCATGCGGATTCCATCATCATAATAAAGATTGGGCGTAGTATGGTCCACTGAGTGCTTTATAAATCGACCACCAGCTCGCAGAAAAGCATGCCTGCCTGCACGATTAACTCGCTTTCTTTTAAGTTCTACCTTCTTTATGTTAGTTGCACCCTTCCAAAATAGCCTAGGCAGTAAATCTGACCAAATAAACACACAATCTGGTCAAAACTTAGCAAAGTCCGAAATATCATTTTCAATAGCTTTATACAATTTGCTTGCTTTGATAGATATAAGGTCATTGCAGCCTCAATGTATAAGGACTGTCGTGATGTAATTAAAAAAGCCATCATGTCATTCTGTAAAAAGTGGTGTAAAAGAGAAAATGCGAATAAAAAATCGTTAGACACTTTCATTAACAAATGCATGGAAGTTGTTGATATCCGAATAAATCATTTTGAAACACATTATAAGCAGCAGAATACCATTCCTGCTATTTCAAAAATCAAACAGAAGTTAAAAGAATTGGAAAAAGAGTATATATTTGTTCCGGCAGATAAAGCAGCCAATAATGTGGTCATTGTTTGACGTAAGTATTACATCGAGGTGCTTCGAAATGAAATTACCAATTCTAGTACATTTCAAGCTACCACGTCAACATAAACACAAATAACTGATGATCACATGATAGCTACAGCTGAACTTAAAGCAACTTCTAATTGTAAAAGCATTCTTACTATGTATTGGCTTCCTAAACTACACAAAATCCCTTTCAAATTTCGTTTTATTTCGGCATCAAGTAAATGTTCAACTACACATATTTCTGTGCTATTGACCAGTGCACTTACTACCATAAAAAATTCTCGTCATCAACTTTAGCAATAAATGTTATGAATACAGCGGAATTAACTACTTTTGGAGTGTTAAAAATTCGGTAGAAGTTTTGGAAAGACTTCGATCTATTAATGAAGCATACACCTCCGTCGATAGCTATGATTTTTCTAACCTCTATACTTCATTACCGCATACACTCATCAAAGAGAAATTTTCGTATTTGATCAAATGGTCCTTCAAAAAATCAGGATGGACGTACATTTGTTGCAATACATTTAAATCGTTTTTCAGTGACGACAAACATGAAAAATATACCAACTGGACTTGTCAGGATATGATAAAAGCATTAAAGTTTCTTCTTGATAATATTATTGTTCGTTTCGGTGATACAGTCTATCAGCAAAAAATAGGTATTCCTATGGGTACCAACTGTCCACCTCTCATAGCAAATTTATTTCATTATTGCTACGAGTCACAATTCATGGCAAAAATTCAAAAAGACCCTTCTAAACAACATTTAGTGGATAAATTCAACAATACATATAGATATTTTGACGATATTTTGGCTTTAAATAATCCTGAATTTTCTAAATTTTCAGATGAAATGTATCCTGGAGAACTTACTTTAAATAAATCCAATAGCAGCAGTGATTATACTCCTTTTCTTGATCTTGATATATCAATAAATCAAGGAAAGTTAAACACTAAGGTTTATGATAAAAGGGATGATTTCTCATTCCCTAAAGTCAATTTCCCCAATCTCGACGGCAATGTTCCGTTAGCCCCTTTTTACGGGGTCTACATTCCACAACTTGTTCGATATGCACAAGTATGTAGTAATGTTTCTGACTTCAACGACCGAAATCTTTGTCTCACTGAAAAACTTCTGCATCAAGGGTTTAGATATTATAAATTGATAAAAACATTCTTTAAATTTTATTATAGATACATTGACTTATTAAGAAAATTTGGTTCTACATGCAGGGCTCTTATACATCAGGGCATTTCACATCCAAACTTCTATGGAAATATCATTTACAAAGCGCATAAATTCAAAAATTGTCCTTCCAAACTTATTAATCCATTGAACAAACTTATTCATAAAGGATATAAATACAGCATTGTTGTTAAATCTTTACTTCTGGTTTTTGTTGGCAAAAATATTGATCATCTCCTAAATGCTTTACACCATAACTAAATTTAAACAAGTTTTCAAATTGGCAGTATTTGGCATTGCACAATACCATGTTCTTCTTTCATAATTGGTGATGTTGTTATGCCAAATCTATTTAGAAATATTTCAGTTGAAATTTCATATGTTAGAAGGCTTGATATCCTAGTCAACGGAAATTATGCTCTTAGCTAGCTGTCAGTAACTGCGAGCATTTGTCCGGACAGTACCTGTGTGTATTGTCTTCATGTTTTAAGTACGTCATTGTAAGGGTACTCGTCTTGATAAGTTGGACTTTTTTCTAGTTTGATTTTTACTGTGAGTCTTTTTGTGCATTTATTTTAGCCATTCACCACACATAGGGGAGGGTTTGGATCCAAGAAAACCAGTTTAACCCCACCGCAATTTTTGCGCCTGTCCCAAGTCAGGAATATGTTGGTCATTGGCTTGTCCTTGTCTTCTTATAAAATTTTTGTTTCTTGATATTTGGGTTATTGGATGTGGTTTGTTTCCATTGATTTATTCACTTTTTTTACCTTTTCGGGGCCATTTAGGGCTTACCATATGGTGTGAGGTTCCTCACTGTGTTGAAAACCATATGGTGACCCCTAGATGTTTTGTTTTGTCGTTTTAACCTGGATATGGGATGTTGTCTCCTTGACATTTACCCCATTTCCTTTCTTTTTCATAATTAGAACTGCAGGAGGTGGAGTTGTTTCCAGTTCTGAATAAAAACTTGTTTTTAGGTCTCTCCATTTCATGCCCCTCCTACCCATTCATGTTATATTAATATTGTTTTGTTTTAAACCGATATGCTGGTCTAGTACCTTCATTGCCCTTTGCTTGGCCCAGTGTATAATTGAAGAACTAATTATCCAAACATCTGGTAAAATAAGTAATTTCAAGTTGATACATAACATGTGCTTAATCACAATGTGGTTAGTACTTCTTTCATTTATTGCTTAAAGAATATTTTTTGTGAAATTCTTATACATATTTTTTGTAGGAACTTGACTTCCATCTGCCAATGTTTTTATGGTTTCTACATCTATTCCATTTAGGGCACACTGAGTAGCAGCTCCAATTCTAAATGAGTGTGATTTATATTTGTTGGAGTCTAGCCCTAAGAACTGAATTGCTTTCCGTAGTTTAGCACAAAATTGGTAGCGAGTTAATGGTGCGCCAGACATGTGACTAAATATATAATATATAAATATGGTGCTGATTTAGGTCGGCATTGAAGATAAGTCTTCATGGCCTTGACAGGTCATGTTCCATTATTAGTTAGGCTAGTTAAGGTGGTACTGGGGTCTTAAATTTTGCCAGATAGAATTTTCTGACATTTTCATGATTTACCCTTTGTTATTAGAGTATACGAAAAATAAAATAAAAATAAGGGGTCACCGGCCATATAAGAATGAAATATGAAATGTAAAAATCTGCTATTTTGGTTGAAATAATAGGGAAAATTAGCGAATTCTAACAAAATTTTAAATCATATTAGTAACATCAGATAGAATTCTTAAAAATTTGGTAAATTAATAGCTAAAATACTGTCCTTCATGAAAAAAAATTGGGGGTCGCCGAATAAATCGCGAAAAGACATTTTTTCATATTATTTCTATACAAATTATCTCCCCTTAATTAAACTGGAGTTAGCTGAAAGGTTCAATATTCTGCATGGTTATGCAATGAAAGTGGCATATTTCATCAAACTTAACTATTACAAGACATTGGAAATGGTTTCGGCAACGTTCCCATAGTGAATTCCATTTTTTTTTGTCACATGCGCAAAAATGATGCGCAATTTTAAACTCCCGTACTACCTTAAAACAAGGGTAACATTCTTTCCTCTTTGATCTGTTTTTGAATATCTGATGTTGACATGGAGACACTGTCCAACAAAAGATATATCACCAAACATAAGTGTTTTTTCAGGGCTATCACTGTTAAAAACTAGCTCACTTATTCTACAAAATCCAAAAAAGGCCAACATAATTTGTTCATAACCTTGTCTACAAATACTGTACAATGCAAAGGGTAGTGTGTTTAGGATGGCAAATTTAATTGGCAATCTCGAATCAGTGTTATTTTTCATCTTCTTTTAACCAAGTAACATTTTTTTTACTACAAAGTTATTTGTATTATCCTCTGTTTGCTCTATTTTTTGTTTGAAAGACAATGCTGCCAAATAACTTGCAATTGTACTAGCCGACGAGCCTTGTTCATAGTGATGAGAAATTAAGAAAACAATATGTTCCAAAGGGACTGGCCATAAATTTTCTAGTATTGTCATTTTTCTGAAATTGTTAAATGATAGAACAGCTGATCTGTATACTTTATGTGTGTTCTTTGAGATACTAGCTGCTAACAGACTTGCTGTGTTATGTCTAAGACGCTCCATATATGACTGGGTACAGGTGTGGCTTGCTGGTCTGCTCTGCTCCCTGTCAGCATGTGAAAACGACCTAGCTGCTGACGAGATAAACTATCAGTTATGCAATTTTTAATACCACTTATATGTTCAGATTTGAATAAGATGTTATACTTCAAACATTCGAAAGTGAATCTGCGTACAAGAACCATTACCAAACATGATTTGGATGTCAGTTTATTGATAATTTGAACAAATGATTTATTGTCTGATCTAAATATTACATTTTTATTTGGTAAAAGTGAGCCCCATATTAAAATTGACACTAAAATAGGAAAGAATTCGAGGAGTGTAATATCGGACAGAAAACCAGCTTTTGCCCATGAAGGTGGCCATGTACTGTAGGCCCATTTCCCATTGAAGTAGATCCCAAAACCATGACCGTCTTTTCCAGAGCTGTCTGTGAATAGCTCTAAGGTTTTGTTAGTGATCCACAATCTATCATTAAAAACAGTAATGCCATTGAAAATGCTGAAAAATTCTAGCCACATGCATAGGTCTTTCTTAGTTTCATCATTGATTCTGATATGAAAATCAAGTTTTGTGACTCCCAGGGTAAGATTTATTAGACGTCTACAAAAGGGTCTACCTGGACGAATGGTCCAACATGCAAAATTCAAACTACCAATCAAAGACTAAATCCCCCTAAGTGTGGCCTTAGGTTCACTGATAATAAGCTGAATTTTTTTAGTAATTTCTAACACTTTGTCGTGTGGTATTCTTATAATCATACGCTCTGTATCAATTTTAAGCCCAAGAAAAGAGATTTTGGTTTTTGGTCCCTCTGTTTTCTCTTTTGCAATAGGAACACCTAGCTGTTCACAAGTTTGTAAAAAATGCTGTAAATTTTTATGGCATTCGTCGGTATAAGCTTCACCCATGAATAAAAAGTCATCCAGGTAATGCAGAATTCTGTCGTCACCAATTTCTTGGCAACAATCTACTGAATAAATGTTGAAAACTTTTAGAACAATGCACATGATATAGCGCAACCAAAGGGAAGGCATTTGTCATAATAGTACAGACCATCAAACTAAAAGCCTAACTGATCAAAATCACCTGGCCAAACCCGAAGCAAACGAAATGCACTTTAGATATCGCTTTTTTGCAGCAAGGGCATTGCTACCCAACCTCTGAACCATGTCCACTACCTTGTCAAATTTTGTATATTCAACTGAAACAGGTTGTTGTCTATAAAATGATTAACTGAAAATTCATCAGGATATGAGAGCTGGTGTATCAAACGAAATTCATTCGTGCTTTTTTCGGCACAACCCCAATTGGGGATACTCGAAAAAGTGGACATGGGTGGTGCTGTAAATGGACCTCCTATTCTACCGAAAGCTAGCTCCTCATTTATTTTTTGTTGTCTAAATCCTCATGACCTATGACTGATTTTAAATTATTACTTTAAATAGGTATCCTTTGACCTGTATAATGTATTTTAAAGCCAAATTTGAAACCATTTAGTAATTCAAGGCCACATTCTTTATCCGGGTACATAGCAAGTATATTTTCTAGCACATCAATTTTTATGGGTGAAGATCCTAGGCTGTATTTTCCTTTGCAAGAATTGTCCCTGTCTGAATTTTTGGTTTGGGGACGAAAAGAAGATGTGGTTTGCCTGTTCGGGGAATTCTGAAAAATATGTTCACTACCTGAACAGTTACTACATTGGTGAGCAAATCTACAGTGACAGATACCTTTGCTATAATCAAAGCAGAGTGCCCTACTGACTGGTGCACTCAAAAAAAATATTACTTAAATTTACTTAAAACTAGTATTTCTTTTACTCAAAATAAGTAATTTTTAAGTAAAAAAGTTTGTCACAAGGATTAGTAACTCTAAGTTATTACAAGTATTCTTAAGTAATGCTAAGTAATTCATTCAAGTAAGCAAAGCAAGTAATTTTAAGTAATCAGAGTAAGTAATTCTATTCCAATCCATTTAAGAAATTTTTTAAGCCAGGTAAGTAATCTAAAGAAGTAATTTTAAGTAATTACAATAAGTAATATCAAGCCAATTAAGTAAATTTAAGTAATCGCAATGAGTAATATAAAGCCTGGTTAGTAATCAAAAGAAGTAATTCTAAGTAATCACAATGAGTAATACCAAGCCAGTTAAGTAATTGCATTAAATAATATAAAGCCCGGTAAGTAATCAAAAGGGGTAAATATAAGTAATCACAATGAGTAATATAAACCCTGGGAAGTAAACGTAAGTAGTCACAATTAGTAATATAAAGCCTTGGAAGTAATCCAACTTAGTAATCTTGAGTAATCACTATGAATTAAAACAAACTAGGTAAGCCATCAAATTTAGATTTAATAGACGAACGGGTAACTCTAAGCCTTGACAGTATTTCGCTAATTCAGTAAAAAGACTTTAGAAAATAACGAGCAAATTTAGTATTTCATGTGCTTGTTCAAACCAATCCGGGGATTTAAATCAAACACATTACGTTAAAGTAACATTTCTAACTTTTTCCATTGTATGTATAAAAAGATCTATCCGGAACCAATCCATGATTTTGTAACAGTTGATTTCTTCTGCCATGAATATTTTCTGAAATCATAAATAATCCACTAATAACGGAATAAACCAAGATATTATTTTATACTACAACAAGTGTGGTAACTGAAGTATTTCCATTAAATATTTTCCATTCAAATCTCAATTTGTGCGTGTAGAAAATTTCACAGGTGGTCGAATATCACATTTTGCAGAAATTATCTGACAATTTGTCACTGTAAATCTCTGGCTATACTGTATGCCTTTTACTTGCTTTGGTTACTGTGCTATGATTTCTAGTTAGCTCACCTGGCCTAAAAGGCCATGTGAGCTTTTGCCATCACTATGCGTCCGTCGTCCGTCGTCCGTCTGTCAACAATTTCAAAAATCTTCCCCTCTGAAACCACTGGGCCAAATGTAACCAAACTTGGCCTGAATCATCACCAGAGTATGGCTTCTCAAAATTGTGTTCGATTAGGCGGTAGGTCAAACAACATGGCCGCCGTTGCTAAAAATAGAACATAGGGGTAAATTGCAGTTTTTGGCCAATAACTCGAAAACCGTTACAGATATCAAAAATCTGACATGGGGTAAAAATGATTAGCATAGCAAGATCTATCTGCCCTGCAATTTTGAGGAAAATCTGAAAACCCATCTCGGAGTTATAGACCTTTTTCCGTTAAATTTTCAAAATTTTTGCATTTTTTATTCTTTATTTCAAAAAGTATAACAGATAGAGGTCAAGTGTAAATTGCAAAAATGTTCAGCATATCAAGGTCTACCCACCTTGAAATTTTGAAGAAAATCCATAAACCCTTGTAGGAGTTATTGCCCTTTTTTCACCGACTTTGTTAAATTTTCGCATTTTTCATCTTTTATTTCTAAAACTATAGAAGATGAAGGTCAAGTGAAAACTGATGAAATGTTTGCCATGCTGTGGCGACTTCAAAACTGATGTTGAAAATTGTTCCTTGACTGCCATTTTCAAAATGGCTGCCCCCCAAAAAGGCGGGATAATTCAACATTGTCCGATTTCAATGAAATTTGGTTTCCAAATAGATATTGATGTTGAGACTCCAAAACCGGTGTTGAAAATTGTTCGTTGACCGCCATTTTCAAAATGGCC